>JBBPFJ010000072.1:0-270231 GCA_037975025.1 Excoecaria agallocha | reverse complement strand
GTCTGAGGCAAGCCAACCACAAAATCCATCGTAATTCGATCCCATTTTCACTCCGGTATTGCCATAGGTTGAAGTAGGCCTGAAGGAACTTTATGTTCTACTTTGACTTGTTGACACATTAGGCATTTAGAAATATACTCTGTAATGTCCCTTTTCATGCCCAACCACCAGTAATGTGTTTTCAGATCTTAGTACATTTTCGTACATCCCTGGTGCACAATGTATAAATTGTTATGAGCTTCCTTCATGATATTTTGCTTCAGTTCACCGACATTGGGGACACAGATTTTGTCTTTGAAGTATAATTGGCCATCATCTTTAATTACATATTTGTTGTCCTTCTCCTCTTAGACTTGTGTAATGAGTGAATTTAATTCTTTATCTCGTGTCTGTGCTTCTTTAACTTGCTGCACCAAATTGGATCTGAGTCTCAATTTCACTACTAAAGCTGAAGGAATATGACATGGTATGATAATCATGATAGCACAGCGGAAAAACAAATTTTTTATCATGCATACCATACATATCCAAAACTAGGAACGAAAACATGCAATTTTAGAGTTTTGAAACTTACAACTTTAGATGCTCTTCAAGACTTGATTTTGATGATGACCAGCAACTAAGATGAATTTATTTACCTTAGATCTTCACCACCAATGCCAAAGGAACAGCCTTTATGCCACTCCTCTCTATGTTCACACACACTTGCAAAGATAGCTTAAAATCAAGAGTGCTAGCTCTATATTTGTGTATTAGGCAATGGAATTGTTTGAAAGACACAAGAACTCTTCTTGTTCTTTCTTCTTTTGTTTCTATCTTAGTCACCTTCCATGAGAGAATTAAGAGCAAAAGGAATCTCTACCAATCCCACTAATAGTCTCATGGCCAAAAGAGAGAAGAAGAATAAAAGTGGCACCCACCATTATTCCTTTAATTCATTTAATATATATCACTTACTTTAGTCATGTGTGAGTGCCTTAAATTAGGTAGCAATTTCAGCCACTAACACTTAATAATTAAGAGATATATATTTTAATTTAAATTCTATTAGAATTTAAATTCAAATGGCATCATTTAGTTAATCAAAACAAACTTACTTAACTAAGGTAATTAGTTGCCAAATTTAACTAGGATTCCTAGTTTAAACTTTGGTTACTTTAATTCCCTCTCAAGTATTATATTTTGATTAAACATAATTTAGGATTTAATACTCAATTAACTTAATTATACATAGATAATTAATCAATTGAAATTAAACCTAACACATGCCAGTAAATTTCTCTCGTGACCAATTGTTAACAGTAAAAAATCTGTTCACCCATTGCATGCATTAATTTGACTTTAAATAAAAGTCTAAATTAATTTCCAATACAATTTTAAGCCCAGTGCTTTATGTGCGATCCTATAGGTCCATTTAATGTTGGCAATGAATTAATAAATTAATTCAAAGGCTATATATATTCTCTAGCAAGATATTATAGCATTCCAAATTAAATGAAAATGCATATGGCATTTGGTGACCTAATGCAATTTCGCATAGTCCCTTACCCATAAATATCAGAATTAATATAAGGCATGGAACTAGTCATCCTTATATACATTAATTCATTTCTTGATATTCCAGTGACACTGAACTCTCAGATAAATAATGATTACTCATTATTTCATCTCGGTATGGCCATACACTTCTCAGTTCACTGATCAAGTGGCCGGTGATATTTTTCTCTCTTATCGAGAGGGGTAATCCCTTCACTTCTCTCATGCTCTCTAACATGAATCAGTGCATACCCAATCATACCCGTACTTGTCACTCTGTTACGAGCACGTTAGGTGTATGTCAAAGTACACAGTAATTCATAAAGAGTTTCATAGAGATTTCAGGTCTAAGAACTCCGATACAAAACTTGCATATGAGAAACACTTATGACTTGTACCATGTAGTGTTCTCATGAGCGGATCGAATCCAGATACCATGTTCTTTAACATGTATCTATGATCTCTGATTGACACTCTTGTCCTAATGATCCGTAAGACAGAACTCATAAGATCAGAGAGAGCATACTAGTCTTAATTCATTTGTTATTCCCATAACAATGACTGACTAGGGATATTTAGAATGATGTCTCATTTGTTTCAAGGTCTTACAATCCATGTGCCTCACACATGATAACTTAAACCGAAACGACATTCTTGGATAGTTTTATCAATTGATATGCACAGGAATACAAAAGATAAAACTAATGCCTCATTTTATTAATTTCAAGTGTTTCGTTACAATGCATTGGGGCTAGGGCTTACACTAACAATAACCTGAATATAAACCATAATATTACCACCATAATTCTTGTGCACACTATACCAATCCACAATTAATTCCATCTAATATATATAATACCTGTATATTCTAGCTGATATTGCGATAATTATAATCACCTGTGAATCATCATCCAAAATATGAACCTTAAACTTCATATCACTAATTCTAAGATAACAACATCACTACTAAGTTTTCTTATAACATAAATACATGATCCAAATTTTCAGTCACAACTACAAATATACATTAACCAAAAATGAAAACAAAATCCTTCATCTTCATTAGCACATGCTAGCACCTACCTAGTCTTCTCTAATCCAAATTGGTTGCTCCCCTATCTGATCCCCTGCACACAATAGAAAACCACACGCTAAATACTAGGTACTTAGCAGTGAATAAAACACTTACCCCATTCGTGCCACTAATAATATCAAACATAAATATTTATTCCACTATCATCAATCAATAAAGTAATGTCATGTATAATAAAGGAATATATTCTAGTGTTGTTCTCAATTCATCACATGCTATTAGCATACTACAACAATTACTAGCAAACAATGCAACTGATCGGATGCTGGCAAGTCTACTAGATCGGCTGAATAATATAGGAGAATATATTTAAGACCCTAAAATATTGAACCCAAGGGAAAAAAGATTATTACACTAAATATTTATGATTGAGCGAAATTAATTTGAGATAATCCTCCAGTTTGAAGTGAAGAAAGTTCTAAATCTAAATAACAAAATAAACAAATCTTGCTTAAAGAAACTAAAAAATAAAACATTAATTAAATACATTGCTAAGGTATTCTAATCCTCCCTGTACCCAATGTAATGAACTTTTTAGCATAAAGAATCACATGACTTAAATGTGGAAAACCCATCTAAACCCAAGTTTTCCATTTTGAAGCCAGCTATTTTAACTATCCGATTTTGCATTCCGGAGCCAATTGAATAGTTAACTTAAGCGCGGGTCCTAAGACCTAGGCATAAATTAGTTTTCCATTTCGGAGCTAACCAATTCAATACCCAACTATTCTTTAACTAATTTCGAAATTAAAAATACATAAGCCAAAAGCTAAGGCCTAAATTCCGAAATCATCCCTAGATTTACAGCACATACATAGCTAAATCAGAGCATGAAAATACCCATTCCATTCAAGTATGATAACCATTCTTCCAATGAAATAAAATGATCAAATGCTCAGCAAAATAGATAAATAAATAATCACAATGAAGAATAAAACGTTTAATCATATATAAATCAAAATAAGTTCAATCCATTACATAGATATAGGGATTCATAGATCCCTCAACAATAAAACTACTAGCTAAACATTACTAAAATTAAAGAAGAGAGGAAAGAAGAAACCCAAAAGCCCATTGTAACTTATGAAGTCCCAATCTGAATCCAAGCTTTCTTCAATAACTCTCAAGTGAAATAAACACTAAAACTACTACTAATTTAAAGAAATATAAGTTTAATCTATGAACTTGTATTGAAATAAATCTAGTTAAAGTATTTATAGTAGAAAAATAAAACCCTAAAAATGAAAGAAGAAATAAACCTAGATCTAAAATGTCTGCTCCCTCTCCTCTCTTTTAAGCCAAACAAAAATTTATCTTTTATTGTTTCTGAGAAGACACACGGTGAAGACTATTTAGTCTCGATCATATCCAGTCAGTTAAAATAGTACTATAGCATTACACATGGTGAGGACTATTTAGTCTCTACTGTGGGTACCCTTTTGGATTAACTCTCTTCAAAAGCTGCCTTGCACACGATGGAGACTGATTAGTCTCTACCTTGTGCATTAATGAAAAGAAGCACTTTGGCAAATTTGCATGACACATGGTAGAGACTAATTAGTCTCTGCCGTGTGCAAGGTCATTTTTCTACAAAAAGTAAAAACTTCACCATTTAGCACACCAAAACTCAATATTTCTAAAAATAATCCATTTTGGCATAAAAGGGGAATTTAACATACAAAACAAGCAAAACACACAAAAAAAGACACACCACAGATAAAAATATACTAAAAATAAATACTAAATTGGAGTTATCAAATACTCCACACTTAGCTTTTGCTCGCCCTTAAGAAAATAAATAGATCACATTCTTGCATACTCAAACTTAAAGAGAAAGAAAACACAAATTTAAAAAAAAAAGTTAAACAACACTTCAGTAGAAGTTGCTAAAATGAAATTATAAATTGATGAGAGTGGGGTTACCCACTTCTTTGCCCAGCGGTACATGGTTGATAGCTCTAGCTAAAATTGTGACTATCCCACCCATAGAAATTTTTCTTTGCCTCTTGGGGAAAGTTTGAGGCTCTTTAATCTTTGCAACAATAAACACTACTCCATTAAAGGGGATGGAATGCAACATTGCATACAAGATAATTACTTCATTAGCATTCACATTTCCCAACCCTTCGGTGTGTGTAAAGATAGCCAAAGCTAGATAACGTTGGAGAATCCTCAGTGGATGATTCCTCAAGTGATAGGCCTTCGTATTACCTATCACAAAGTTTGTTGGCTCTAGCTTATCAGAGATAACATTCTATATTTCCTATTTGTGTTCTCTATCCCTCGGGCAATATAGGGATCCAACCTGAGATGAGTAAAAAAGTCATTGAAACTCATTTAATAAGAATGCCCTGCCAGCCAAAAACTAACCATCCCCTTATCTGTATAACTATCATTCCCTATCGTTATATGCACTGTGGCCAATAAGTCTCTTATTAAATATGGATGTACTTTCTCTCTTTTGCTCATGAACTTTATCCACCCTACATTGGCAATCAATCTGTTTACTTCATCTCAGAATCAAAATCTCGATAAGGTTTCAAGGTCAAGATAAGGTGTTACAATGTGCTCAGGCTGTGACAAGTGTGCCCAATTGACTCTAAACTCATTCGAGACCCATTATGGGACTTTAACTTTAATAGTTTCTGTAGGAGCAAAAGATGATAAACTAGCCTCTTGCCTGGAACATTTTGGTGCCACAACTAAGATAGATAATTCCAATTAAGCTTCACAAATATTAACTTGGAAATACCATAGCATATCACAATGCAAAGGTAGGAAAGGCATACTAAAATTTACCACAAAATAGGAAGGCATAAGAAAGTAAATCATTTAGCAACTCAAAATGATAAGATTAACATGCTTTTAATAATAAAGACAAGGCTGATAATTGTGAATTATAACTATGTTATTAGTATGTCTTTAGGTGATTAAGTGGTTAATTTAGTGTTAATTTGGTGTTTAATTTTATAATTTGTGATTTATGTGGACTTAATTACAATTTGGTGTTTTTAGGTGCTAAATTAAAGTAAAAAGGAAGTTATGTGGTAAAAGGAAGAATTTGGTACAAATTAGGAAGATTGAAGAAAAAATACACATTTAGTCTAGGAGCAAAGCCCCTACATAAGGTAAAAAGCCCTCTACCAAGGGGATGAAGCCCACTACATAAGGAGAAAATCCCTCTACCGAGAGTAGGCATAAAGAAGAAAAGGAAAATAAGCCCTCTACCGAGAGAAAAAAAACTCTCTACTAAGGGGAAGACTTTCTATTACGATAAAACTCTACTTTCTTCTGGAATAGAAAGTTCAAAGGCACCAAATCTCTCCTCTCCAAGGTATATAAGCAAAAAAAAAAACACCAGAATTAAGAAGAGCTTTAAAGAGATGAAATTTACTTCAGAATTTAGCCCTAGTTTAGTTTAGTTGTATAGTAGTTTAGACTTAGTTTTTCTTTTCCTTTGATTTTTCAATTCTTTTAAAGATTCAAGCTTTCTATTACTGTGCTGAAAAGTCATCAAGAGCAAGTTTAAAGCTTTATGAGTATTGTATCTCTTTATGTTAATTTTTCTTTTGTTTTAATCATGTTCGATTAGTAATTCATTCCTTTTGCTAAGGGAAACTTGAACCCTTAGACTTGTATTTTAATGACTTTGTTTTAAGTTTAATTTTCAATGCAAGTGTATTATTTCTTAATTCTTGGGCTAAATCTTATCTTTGCTTATGGTTGGATTGATGTTTTACGTATTGAATAGATGGTTGAATGCTAATTTAGACTTTAATTAAGGATATAAATGTTTTTAGCTTATTCTTCTCATGTCGATTTATTGTTTAATTGTAAAAATTGAGGCAATGATTTGTTGTTCATGAGTTGATTTAAATTTAAGAATGCTAAATTGAGAATGGACTAGAGTTAGATCTCTCTCGAGAGGGTCCAATGAAGGTTTAGGAGATTAAAACTATATCGTTATGATAAATATTAGATTGTTCCTAAACAGAGGATTTAATACTTAGAATGACATTCTGAATAAGATATCTATTTTTATTTAACTAGTTTTTCATAATTACTTATGTTATTTTTTATTAAGTCATTGTAATGAAAGTTGAAGTGGATAGTTCCTTTAGCAGAAGTGTTTTAATTTATGTTAGTCTAGTCTTGGTTTTTTATTTGCTTAATTGCCCACTTAGCTTAGTTCTTGCTTTCAATTAAAAACTTGAAAAATAATCTCAGATTACTTCAATTCAATTAGATAGATATTTTACTTGATAATCCATATTTCCTTGGGTTTGATATTCTTGGGATCTTAATTATATTTTCCTATAGTACTAGCTGATCTAGTATACTTGGTAGACATCGATTAAGTTTTTGGCGCTGTTATCGATGAACAACAGTGTTGTTTGTTTAATATCTATAATTGAGTTAGTTTGAAATTTTTATTTTTTATTTGTTTTTTATTTGGTGTTATTCTTTGCTGGATGATTTTTAAGCATTTACAACATGATGCATGATTATGTTCAAGACTATGAATTTGAGCACAAATGAAATATTTAAGGAGAGAGATGTAAGAATTGCAATATTTGCATCAACCTTCAGCAGTTTATTTGTCACCATCATTTAAACAATCTTATTCTCTATGGGTTTTGCAAAATTCTAGTGCCTTCAAATTTCAAGTTCTTCTTGACTTGCTTCCAAGCAGAGAGAAGCAATTTAGAGCTGAAAAAAAGAATGGATGGATACAATTAATTTTCAAAAGGAGAAGATCAAATACCAAGAGGCTATATTGCAAAATCAAAAGAATTTGTTAAACACTCAAGAGCATATATTGAGGGAGCAAGAATTAGAAATTAAAAATCTGGAATCCAAGTTGGAGTTATTGAGCACTTCTATGGAAAGTCAAGGTGGTGGTGATAACAAGGAAGAATGGAGTCATGTGCCCATGGTGGATAAAAAAACAAAGTGAGTATGGGATGCATGAGTTAAAGGAGGAACCAATCATGGTTGAAGATAAGTCTTGTAGCTTGGAAGATGAATTTAGATCTCTTATAACAGATTTTACACCAAAGGAGCAAAAAAGTGTTTAATTCTCAAGTAAAAGTGTTGAATTCATTCCACTTGAAGAATTTATTAAGACTAGAATAGCCGGTTGAGTTAGTATTTGAAGAACCAAAGTGGATTCGTACTTTATCGAAGACATGGAATTTTCAGCCTTGGTGAACTTTGACAAGTTTTCTCTATTGATGGGAGAAAATGAGGAGCAAAAATCGAATATACCCTTATTTGTACATAAGTTGGGCCTCCAGAGAGTAGCATGAGTCGAGCTGGGACTCGATAAATCAAAACTCTTATAACCCTTCTCTTTAAATTTTCATCATTTTTTTATGAGTGGTGTTTTGTATGTTATTTTTAATAAGTTGATATCCTGTCTTTAGTTAAATTTGATAGGCTTATATAGTTCAATTCATGAGTTTAAGATTTAGAGGTTGAAAAAAAAAGCTACTTCTAATGATATTTGTGCTTAGTTATCATATTTAAATTAGTATGTGCTTCTAGATTAATTAAAGAGTTCATATGGTTTTTGGGGGTGCCAATTAAAGGGAATTACAATTTAGTTAAACTTAAGGTGAATTTACGCTTTTTGAGTATGTTTTTCACTAGTTAGGCATGATCTTTCATTTTCTTTGTGCGCCTCATGAACTTAGGAAGAGTTATTCATATTCAAAGTGTGAAGTGAGTTTGGAATACAACTTAACAAGTGTGTATGATTTCATTTAATCTATTCATATTCAAAGTGTGAAGTGAGTCAAGGTGGTGTGTAATTAGATTTATGTGTGCTTATTTGTTTAAAGACTTTGAGTGGGTTTAATGAGTAATATGAAAGTTAAGTAAGAGTGGGAATGAGGAAAAACTAAAAGCGATTAAGCTTAATATAGAAGATTAGGGCTAAAAAGCATGTAAAATTGGATTTTAGGAAGAAAAGCCTTATGTCCCGTAGCTTTCCCCTCTACCTAGAGGATTTTCCCTTTACCAAGGGCTTATCTCCCTTTATCTAAAGGATTCTCCCTTTACTGAGGGCTCCATCTCCCTCTATCGAGACAAAATGCCTCTTCTTTCATCCTGTAGCTACTCCCTTTACCGAGGGCCTAACTCCCTCACCCTTCCTTTCGAGGGCCATACCCTCTCCCAAATAGATTCATTCTCCTCTATCGAGGGACCAACACCTTTATATGGCCCTCAACTCTTTCTTACCCCTCTACACTTCACTCTTGCCCTATTATTGTACTTACTCACCCAAGACACACAAACTCCCTCACCCAAGGCACACACCTCCCTTACCCAAGACTTAAAGTTAAAGCTTTGGTTTTTCTTCAATTTCCATATTCATTACATCAAGTAAGCATGCCTATAACTTGTTTTATCTTTTCTTTTACATGTTTATGTTGTATGGATTGAATTGGTATAGGGTTGTTGTTCTTGAACATATATTTACTTAGAGCTTAGTTTGAGTTCAATTAATGTTTCACTTTCATTCAATTTGCATCTAGCTTGCTTGTTGTTTGGGAATGAGGCTTGATTTGAATTGTTGGCTTGATTTTGGGTTAAGATTGCTTGTAAATTGGCTTAGTTCATTTATGCACACAATGGGTTTGATGAAATGCCTCGATGACTAAGTTCAATTATTTTGTTTCATTTTTCTTACTTTAAACCATCTTTAACCATTATCAATTGTCATTATCCTCTTCACACTCTTGATTCCTACTTTTTGATTACTTGCTATGGTGCATTGGAAATTGATGAATTTGAGCTCAACTTGACTGGTTTCTCTTAGGATGATTCTTTTGTACTTTAAATTATAAACACTTACTTTGGATGCATTGACTTGTGTAGTGGCCCATATGAGAACAAGGAATGATGATGCTTTTAGTCCTTCCAGATTACACATTCCACCTTATGTTGACTCGAGCACTTTTAGGAGCAGTTTCCTCCGCCACCACAGTAATTCGAGCTCAACTTTGCTAAGGACAACAAGATTTTAAAGAGGGAGATAGAAATCAGCTAAACTCGATTCTAAACTAATCAATTTAGGGAAGTTCTTTCATCTTGCTCATGAATTATTTTAGTTGTTTTGTTTTTACTTTAGTTAGTTTAGTTTGGTTTGTAATTTGCATGCTAATTGATTAGGTTTAGTTCAAATATCATATATTGTACATTTAGCCTAGTTCACCCTAGTTTATTCTTAAAATCGAATATGTTAAACTTTAACATTGTATCCACTTACCTCTAAATGACTTGAGATCACTTATTTTGCCTTTTTCCTTATATTTCCCTTGCTAGCTCTTTGTCTCACCTTGAAATTCTATTTAGGTTGAATTATGTAAAGGATAACTTGTGAGTTTTTGTTATCAATTTCGACATGTAATTGCCCATACATAATTCTACTAATGATTTTCTACCATTTTATACCAAAATCCCTAATTAATTTCAACAAAAATTCATGAATTTACCTATTTAAGGCAACTTTCACTCACTAAAAATCCTCCCTTGTCAAGCTCCATTTTGCTCCGATTTGATTTACATAAAGAAGATGAAGCTCTCTAGTGTATCTAAATAAAATTTAAGCGTAAGATTTTATGGGAATTGAGAGAAGTGAGAAGAAAAATGGTGAAAGGTGAATATGGATGGCATTTTGGTTTTTGGAGGAAGAAGAGGGGAGAATGGTAGATTTTTCGAGAGATTTAGAGATATTTCTCTACTTCACTATTTCATCCTTTAGTGAATAAAATGGATGGACAAGATTTCACCATTTACTATTTGATTTAATGGTTGATTTTTCAGCCACTTGTCATCGCCATATTAATTTTTACACTCTTTCAAGCCTAATATCTTATTTCGATTGATTTTATCCCAATTTATCATGATATTTATGCCCTTGGATGATTTAAAAATGACATTTAAGCCCCTTAATTAAATTAACCTCTGTTTTTCACTGTTTTCCAAAAATTGGTATTCTTCTTATTAGAATACTCTAAAATTTTACCTTCCATGCGAAAACATATGCAAGAAGATGTGTCTAAAATTTCAAGTCAGTTGCGTAAGTTTGTGCAATCAAAATAATTTTTAGAGGTTTATGGAATATTTTAGAGCCTGGTCAAATTTACGGTTAACCTAATTCATTATATCTAGCAAAATTTTTACTATATGTTTTCAAATCCTATTTAAACTCAATTTCTTCTCAAATTGTATCACTGAACTCCATTTAACTCACATTATCTCATCTAATATTTAATACAAACTTTTAAATAGGTCACCCATTCTAGGATTTCTTTGGGTTGTGCACATTTAACACATAAGCACTTTTAAATTTTACTGTATTATGCTAATGAAATCACACCAAAAGTCATTCCAGTGTTACTGTTCATGCTCTAAAATGTAATAGTCATGTTGTATGAAATTTTATGGCATTAAACTATCAAACTAAAAACACAATTTTGTCCACTAGAATAGATAACAGACATGCAAACATTTGAAAAAAAAAAGCTAAAACAATTAAACTTAAATTTCAACTGAACCCAGGCATGCAAAATCACTCTAAGCAATTTAAAGAATCCATAATATGCACCAAGAAAGATAACTCACAGGACTATCGCAAAACTCCACAAGAACAAAGCAAATAGAAGAATAAAATTGAAATTGAAAATTAAGAATAGTTGGATTGAACACTTACTTGAAAATGCTTGCTCAAATTTAGAAAAAATGCACAAGGAGAGGATGGTGCATGAATCACAAATGTAGAGGAGAATAGGAAGAGATGAAATAGAATGCCAAAAGATGGAAAGAAAATGGGATTTTAAAGATGGACACGACTGAGAGCCCTCGAAACACGATGGAGACAAAAAAGTCTTTGTCATGTCTCTCACAGCAAATCAAAAAGCACCATTTCATTTTTTCAAAGACATGGCAGAGACAAAATGGTCTCTGCCCCGTATATCCATTTTGGACTAATATTTCCCTTTGCACACGGTGTACAATAAACACTCTCTGCCATGTGAAACTCCTCTGTACTAAACTTAAGGTTGACACACAGTAAAGGCAAAACAGTCTCTTCGTGTATACCATTCTGTAACTAAAGGCTCACATTACATATGGTGGAGACAAATCGGTCTCTACCGTGTGCACCCTTCTATAACAAAATTACACTTGACACATGGCGAAGACAAAACAGTCTCTGCCATATGTTTCCAATCTTTAATAAAAGTCACATGGCATACAATAGAGACAAATTAGTCTCTGCCGTGTGCAACAAAATTTTTGCAAATTTTTCAATTTTCAACACCCTCTTCCATGCACATTTACACAACCAATTTCAATATCAACATAGCAAGCATCAAGGCATAATTAATCACCACATATTTAGCAAAAATATAATAAAAACTTAAAAACTAAAACAACAAACAAAATTTAACAATCTGAGTAAAAAAGTAAGGTTATAGAAAAAGTTGTAAGTTTTATAAGTTGTCAGCTCGACTTTTGTTACTGTATGGAAGCTGAGCATGTGATCCAAATATTAGTCTCTTTGAACTCTGCTCCTCATTTTCTCCCATCAATAGAAGAAACTTGTCAAAATTCACCAAGGTAGGAAATATAATGTCTTCGATGAAGTACGACTCTACCTTAGGTTCTTCAAGTACGAACTCTATTGGCTCTTCTAGCCTCAATAAATTCTTGAACTAGATTGAATTCAGTGCTTCCACTTGAGAATTAAACACTTCTTACTCTTTTGGAGAAAAGTTCTTGATAAGAGATTTAAATTTATTCTCCAAGATACATGACTTGTCTTCAAAAATGATTGGTTCCTTCTTTAACCCATACACTTAAACTCATTTTTTTCCTTATCCATCACTGACATATGACTCAATTTATCATTGTCATCACTATCACTCTGAGTTTGAATAGAAATACTCAATAACTCCAGCTTAGACTCTGAATTTTTCATTCCTACTTCTTGGTCTCTCAATAAATGCTATTGAGTCTTCAACAAATTCTCTTGATTTTGCAATAAAGTCTCTTGATTTTTGATCTTCTTCTCTTGAGAATTAATTGTAGCCATCTATATTTCTTCATTAGCTCTAAATTGCTTCTCCTTACTTGCAAGTAATTCAAGAAGAACTTGAATTTTTGAGGCACTAGACTCTTATGAAATCCATGGAAAACAAGAATCTTCAATAAATGATGATGAATATATTGGCGAAGGTTGATGCAAGTATTTCAATCCTTGCATTTCCTTCTTCAATTCTTCCATTTATACTCTCAAAAAAAAAAACAAATTCATACTTTTGGACTAAACCATGCATCATTTGACAATGCTACAAAATCTTCCTACAAAGACTAACACCAAATAAAAAACAAAAAATAAAAATCTCAGACTAACTCAACTAAAGATATTAAACAAACAACACCATTTTCCCCTGGCAATGGCACCAAAAACTTGACCAGATGCTAGCAAGTGCACTAGATCGGCTAAGTAATATAGGGGAATATAGTTGAGACCCCAAAATATCAAACCCAAGGAAAAAAAAGGTTGTTATGCTAAACATCTATGATTGAGTGAAATTAATTTGAGATAATCCCTAAGTTTGAAGTGAAGGGAGTTTAAATCTAAATAGAAAAATAAACAAATAATGCTTAAAAAATTAAAGATTAAAACATTAATTAAAAACATTGCTAAGATACTTTAATCCTTCCCATACCCACTATAATGAAATTTTAGCATAAAGAATCATATGAATTAAATGTGGACAACCCATCTAAACCAAAGTTTCCCATTCTTGAGCCAATTATTCTAACTACTCGATTTTTCATTTTAGAACCAATCGATTAGTTAGCCTAAACAAGAGTCCTAAGACCTAGGTACAAATTAGTTTCCCATTCCAGAGCCAACCAATCCAATACCCAACTATTCTTCAACTAATTCTAAAATTAACAATACATAAGCCAAAAACCCAAGGCCTTCATTCCAAAATTATCCCTAGATTTACAACGCATACATAGCTAAAATAGAGCATGATAATACCCATTTCATTCAAGCATGATAACCATTCATCCAATGAAATAAAATGATCAAATGCTCAATAAAACAGATAAATAAATAATCATAATAAAAAACATAACATTTAATCATATATAAATCGAAATAAGTTCAATCCACTACATAGATATGGGGATTCATAGATCTCTCAGCAATGAAACTACCAACTAAACAATACTAAAATTAAAGAAGATAGGAAAGAAGAAACCTAGAAGCCCATTATAACTACTGAAGTCCTAATCTGAATCCAAGCTTTCTTCAATAACTCTCAAGCGAAATAAACACTAAAACTACTAATAATTTAAAGAATCTAATCTATGAACTTGTATTGAAATAAATCTAGTTAAAGTATTTACAACAGAAAAGAAAACCCTAAAAATGAAAGAAGAAATAAGCCTATATCTAAAATGTCTGCTCCCTATAAAGGCCCAAGTTATACCCTGGTAGGAATATTATGTGTTCATTGATAAGTATAATGGTTACGTAGGTTGACGATGTTGCGCTAAATGTGCAAGCACACAGTTTACCAATTAATACTTAAGATATCATTCCTACGAGGAGATGATGAGTGATTACACATTATTACTCAATTCTTAATCTTGTTTACAATGTTCATAAGTTGGATTGTTAAATTAACTATAGTCTACACTAAAACTAGAAATACTAATTAAACCTACTTTATCGATAATCAAAGAAGATAATTTAATGTTAATGACATAAAATTTAAGTTAAACTTGAAACTATTCTTTTAATCTAATTTTAATCTTACAATGCAAGCCAAATTGAATTAATGTTCTAATTCACTCCCTCGACATGAAATAGATTTTCCTAAAACATGCATATATAATTCTAACCCTTAATTCTCATTAATGAATTGGTTAATTATAAAAACCTATCTTAAGATTAAATACCAACTTATAGCAATTATCTTAATATCCCGATCTCTCAAGCAATATTTTGATAATGAATTTCTATTAGCTATAAGAAGGAATAAATCTCTTAATTGTATTCTCACTATCATGGTCATGCATAAAGTGCTAATAGAAAATGCTGCAAATAAAACTATATATATCATTAAGAAAATAGAAGATATAAACATCAATGTTCAAGTTCCTAAAAATATCATCCAACTAATTATAAAAAGAAGTAATAGATGAGAGATTGTAAAAAGAAATCTCTCAACCCTTTTCAATCTCTAAATAGATCTTCTTCTTGTTGCTTGCCTTCTTCTCAAAAGAACAAAGTAAAATGTACTAATTACATCAAGAAAAATCAGAAATATATTTGTTCTTTTCATAACTTCTCTATTTGCAGCTAACTACTTCTTGGATTTATATAGGATCTCAATCCTTATATCCCTCAAAGTTCCCCTCCAGAGGTGTGTAACCCTTGGTGGAATGACATGTACCTTCAAATGTCTTTTCAAAAGTAACCACGGAAATCTCCTTGCTGCCATGATTATGAAGGATGTCACACTCGTGATAGGACACACTTCTTAATATGTTGACTTTTCTTTGCGTTGACCTCTACTTCAGATGCCTTCTTGCATCGCGCTCGTGACTCCCATCGTGCTCGTGATAAAGCTTTTTCTTTCACTTGATTTTTACCTCTTTTTCCTTAGTTCCTATTCCTTTACTCCCTACACACGCTTACAACACAAACACATAAAAAGCACCATTTTTCACATAAAACCTAGCTAAAATTAAACATTTACTACATAAACATATACATAAAACACTCACAAACTATACATGAATCAACTCACATCAGACGATTGGTTTGGGATATAAACGATAATAATGAAATTGTTAAAGGGAAAGTCGGTAAATTATTTTACATATGTCATATAGGCATAAATGTATGAAATTATGGATTGATAAGTTATGTGACCTGAGAATTTCATCCAATTAAGTAATTAAGGGAAGTTTAGGGGCTAGTGTAAATATAGGAAAGTCAAAAGGTGTAGCAAATGGGAAGCTAACATGTGCTCTTCTGGAATGTTATATTATAAAGCAAGAAAATGAATAAGAAAGAGAGAGGGCCAACCATCTTGAGAGGGCTGAATTTTCAATAACCTTTCTCTGCTCTTTTCATACCTAAATTGCTCCTAATTGATTTCCAAGAGAGAATTGAAAAAGGGAAACAAGAATTTAAGTTAAAAAGGTGAATTAGGTAAGTAATTTATGCATTTATATATGAAGTCTTTTCTTCTTGTTTCTTCCTATTATTCAAAATGTGGGAATGAATATGTGTACTTGGATTTGTGTTTTTATTGAGGGTAATTAGTGCTCTTTTGGAAGAAAGAGCAAAAGAAAGGTGATTAAGTAGGCAAGTAGAAGTGGGATTAACTAGATTACAAAAGGTATAGGAATTTATTATCTTGATTCATCTTACAAGTATGTATTAGATGTTTTAAATGAAAATTATGGCATAATAATGATGATGGATAAGATAATTGAGGTTAGACCATGTCATGGAACCAATTTGAGCATTGCAGTAACTGATTAGTTCATACTCTAATTTTGGTTCACTTGAACCAGTTCGAGTATTTAAGTTATAAATTGGCCTATAGACCTTCAAATTAAGTAATTTTAGTTCCATTAGAATATTAAGATATAGGAATTAAACTTTTATATAGAACTATAGAGCTAATTCTACCCCTGGGATGCTTAAAAATGAATATAAGATTTTAAAGTCTACTGCTAGCTTTGTTTTAGACTAGCTTGTGGTATTTTTGTGATATATCTTGATTCATAAGTCTAATTAGCTTGATTTTTAATGATATGGAAACTATAGACATAGGGAACAAAAGTCTAGAGATCATTTGGTCTAAATCTAGTTAAAATAAGGTCAAAATACAGATCAAAATTGGGTTTTGGTTTATGGGTGTGCTGACGAGTCGGCACCATGGGCTTGAGTCGGCACATATGGTCTCTGTACTGACTCATCACCGGTGTGATGATTGCTTGTAAGACAATATTCTTTTAATCTTAGGCACCCGATGCACTTAAAGATATGCATTAGAGCAAAGAGCACTCTCAAATACGAAAGAACTAAGGATGAAACATAACTAAGTTCAAATAAAACAAAAGCAAGCATGAAACTAAGAAAAGGTAAACATAAAAATGTTATAGAATTATGTTATTTTGTATCCTGGTAGTGATATTATTTGGCATATATCTAGTATATGATGGTTGTGAAGCAATATATCCTGCTAGAGTTTGAGTAGCAGGTAAATAGGCATGCCTAGAAGGGTTATAGCTATTGTTATGTCAAACACTTCGGTGTCTTCTGTTAGAGGTTACACCTCTTCTATTAGAGATAATGTCTCTTCTAATTTTTGATTCTAACGATTTTTGATTTAGAGGCAATGCCTCTTCTGTATAGATACTAATGGTATCTTACGCTCTGTTACCCGTTACCCGCTTCTTAAGACAATAGTTATCAATTTTCTAGTTGTATTGATTTATCATTATTCTATTCTATCCTGTTAAATTGTTTAACCTATTCAGATTCTAGTAAAATCCAGTAAGGCTCTGGTAATTAACTTGGTTTATTCCAAATTATATTTTGAATGTTTCCCACATTAAGTGGCCAAGAATTATTATCTTCTTAATTATTTCAGGTGTCTAACAATGTATTTCTATTTTGGTTATTTAAATATTGTAGCTCGATTGATTGGAATTTTTTTATGAAATTACTGTAAGTAGTCATTATTATGCGTAGTTAACCCATACTAAGCTTTATGATTAGCATGATATTTTTTCTTGTGTGCAGGTGTTAGAACTTGATTGAAGTGCAAGTTAGAGTCGAGATAACTACAGTCGACCAACATATAAAGTTAGGATTTAAGTTTTATATTTATTTTAACACTAAATTGTAATATCTATAAAGGTCTTTTGTAAATGTAATTTCATGGATTGAAAATCCACCTAGAGATATTCAGGGACTTTTGCATATTAACCAACATGTTTTATAGGTTGGTTTTAACACCCATGTATCCTCCTAGAGGGTATTAGGGTGTGACACTCCCTCTCCTCTCCTTTGAGCCAAATAAAAAATTTGTCGTTTATGGTCTTTAAGGCAATAGTCTCTGCCATGTCCAGCCAATTAAAATAGTACTATAGCATGATACACTACAGAGACTATTTAGTCTCTACTGAGGGTACCCTTCTAAATTGACTCTTATCGAAAGCTGCCTTGCACACGGTGGAGACAGATTAGTCTCTATCGTGTGCATTAATGAAATAGTGCGCTTGGGCAAACTTGCATGACACATGGTAGAGACTAATAAGTCTATGTTGTGTGTAAGGTCAATTCTCTACAAAAAGTTTAAAAGTCACCATTTAGCACACCAAAACTCAATATTTCTAAAAACAATCCATTTTGGCACCAAAAGAAGAATTTAACATACAAAACACACACAAAAACACGCAAAACGAGAGACAAACACAAATAAAAACATACTAAAAATAAACACTAAATTGGGGTTATCAACAATCATATTAAACTTCATAAATAAGCATATCTATGGGTGTTTAAATAATTATTTGAAATCACTAAAAAAATAAATCCTCAGTAATTAACACACATAATGCTAATAACAACAATAACAAATTTATATATACTTATATAATTAACACTGTGATTCTTGCCCTTAATACGGAAAGTGAAACTCTACAGATATGATGTACGAAAATATAGACCCATCGTCCTCAATATACACATATCATGATCCAATTATGTACATATTCAATATTTATGGTGTTATACCATAATAGGTCCACTATGCAAGTCGCTATGACCTGCTACCACGGTGTCAAATTGGGTGTCCCTATGGCTAGCCTACTGCATCACCTACTAAGTTTCTTAAATCATACTAGGGCAAAGAAAAATAATTATCTCGAGTTCATATTATTATCATAATATGCAAATCATGTTCATTGCTCAATATCTTTCACAATGTCATTCCTTTATACGTCAATACTTATTCACACTAATTTAGCATCCAACTTAACTATTCTCCTACAACAATATCATCAATTAAACTCCACACACACACACACACAAACACACACATACAATCTATTATCATTTCTTTAAATCAATAACTCATCAAACAATTCATCTCTTTCTTTAATTCAAATTCCATATTTTTATCTAACTAAATTATATAACTAATCTAATTAAAACATATTTTCATGCCTTGTTATTAATGATATTATTCTCTTTACTTGATCATATAACATTTAATCTAATTAATTATCACACTAACTAGAGCATACACAAATTTATAACCATTCAAGTCTCTCTCTCTCGCTATATATATATATATATATATATATATATATACATATATATCTATATGTATATATATATATATATATATATATATATATATATATTATGACATTTTTCTTCAGTTACCATTTATTGACCTAAAATACAATTTAACATTACAGCCTAAATAAATTAAATTCACTTTTAACCTAAGATTATGCTTGAACCCAAGATGCAATACTCTTCATCAACATGAAATTCTTTCAATTAATATCTATAACCACTTAATTAACATCTCAATTAATTATATTTATCATAAAACACCGAGAGAAACCTATAAATCCTAAATCTACGTGCTAGGCCAAGAGGTAACCAAGATATTTCATTAAGCTTTTTCATCTTAAATCTAATTTAACTCTAATTAACATGTATATCACCTAATTAAACACAATTATAGCAACCCTAATTTAGCAATTCATGTAACCTAACAACAATTAAAAACCCTAAAATGTGAATTGACTAAGTTAGTTGAATTCACTTACCAATTTCACTTTCAATCACTTAAATCTTCATAATCATCCCTTAGTCTCCTTGAATTTGCATCTCCTCCTCACCTAATCACACCAACTAAACCCAACATCAACACCAATCCTTCAACTTCCAGCAATTTATACATTAATTCAACAAGAAATTCTCACCAATTAATTCCCAAAAATCAATTAAACTTGGAAAATTGAATTTAACTTACTTGAATTAAAATTTATTCTTGATATACCTCCTAATTTCTTCAATTTCCTTCATAATCAATGACAGCTCTTAATGAGAAGTTTATTTGAGTTATTTTATGGAATTTTGGCTTGAATTAGTGGAATTTCTTTTGAATTTGGTTGATGCATGCCTCATTTTCTCATGGAAATGAAGAAGGAGAAGAACAGCTACTGTAGGGAATGGGAAATGTGAGTGGGGAATAGCTAGAAATCAGATGTGGAAAGCTTAAATATGGTGCGATCAATGGCCATAATTTGATTATAAAGTTGTCGATCAAATGGCCATAATTAATCCATTTTTTCACTAATGATTGGTCCAATTATTTTGTTGTCAAATTTTTACCAAAATTATCTCATAAATATTCAAAAATATTATTTAAGGTGTGTTTAAAATTTCAACCCAAAACTAGTTCATTTTGGTATATTTAAGAGCCCGAAATCAAATTACCGGTCTAAAAGTCAATTTTTTGGATTTATCCAAAAATTAATTTTTCACTTCCAAAAATTTATTTACATTATTTTAAGGGATTTTATATGATTAGAATAATTTTTTGAGGTCCGTACAAAATTTTTTAGCAGGTCAAAATTTTGGTCAACCCTTTTACAGCTCTGCTACTTATTTTTATTCTTGACTTTAGTGACCTAAATGATCTTATTTTTACCTCAAATTATATCATCAAGCTCATTATAAATAGCACTTTTCAATGATGTAATTAAAATTTTTATAGATTCCAGTAACCCTTGGGCGATACTATTCAACCCAGTGTCATCGCTCATCGTCAGAAAATGCTACTCATACAAATTATCATTTCAGGGCATTACCTTTCTCCCTTATTAAATAAAAAATTCATCCTCAAAATTTTACCTAGTGTGAATAGATATTGGTATTACTACTTTATTATTTTCTCTAGCTCCCAAGTCACTTCCTCGACATTGTGGGGAGTCCAGATAACTTTCACAAGTGGTATCCTTTTGTTTCTCAGCTATTTCTATTCTCTTGAAAGAATCCTCACTGGTTTATCATCATATGGAAGGTCATCTCTTAGCTTGACTTACCCCGATGTGATCACATGTGATGGGTTTGATTGATAGCATCTCAATATGGACATGTGGAACTTATTGTGAATCTTCTGTAATTCCTGTGGCAAATTAAGCCTATAAGCTACTGTCCCACTCGTTCCACTATCTCATATGGACCAATAAACCTAGGACTTAATTTTATCTTCTTCCTAAATCTTAGCACTTTTCTCCATAGAGATTTCTTGAGGAAAACTTTCTCGCCTACTTGAAACTCAATGTCTTCTTTTTAAGTCAGCATAGGACTTTTGTCTATCTACAGCTGCCTTCAAAATATCCTTGATTAGTCTAACCTTTTCTTTCATTTCTTTGATTAAGTCAAATCCCACTAGTTTATGCTCATCCAATTTTGCCCAGACAACGAAGTCCTACACTTTCTTCTGTATAATGCTTCATACGGTGCCATTTTAATGCTAGCTTGGTAACTATTGTTATAAGAAAATTTTTCCAACGGTAAGTACTTCTCCTAACTGCTATCGAAATCCAATATATAGCATCTTACCATATCCTCTATCACCTGAATAACTCTTTTTGATTACCCATCCATCTGTGGGCGTCATACTATAGTGTAATTTGGTACCCAATGATTCTTGCAACTTCTCCCAAAACATAGCTGTGAAGCGAAGATCCCTATCGAAAATGATGGAGGACATTACACCAAGTAGTCATACTATCTCATTAATATATATCTTAGTCAACCTTAACAAGGAAGAGTCAAACCTTATCAGTAGGAAATAAGCAGACTTTGTCAATCTGTCCACAATAACCCATATAGAATCATGTTGTCTTCTAGTAAGTGGTAGACCCAAAAAAAATCCATAGTGATCCGATCCTACTTCTATTCCAGTATTGTAATAGGTTAAAGAAGTCCGAAAGGAATTTGATACTTGACTTTAACCTACTAACACACTAAGCATCTAGTGAAAAAGTCAGCTATCTCCCTCTTCATTTCAAGCCACCAATAATGTGTCTTGAAGCCTTGATCTATTTTGTTATTGTCTGAAAGCATAAGCAACTACTTTACCCTCTTATATCAACACACATCCTAATCCATTTCTAGAGGCATCATTGAATATCACAAAGTCCTTTCTTGAGATAGGTTGTGTCAGAATAGAGGCTTTTGTCAACATACTCTTTAGTTTTTCAAAACTCTCCTAGTAATTATCTGTCCACCCAAACTTGACATTTTTCTGTAACAATCTAGTGAGTAAAGTAGCAATCATAGAAACCCCTTCACGAACCTTCTGTGATAACCTGCTAAATTAAGAAAACTTCTGACTTTTATTACATTCCTCGAAGTCTTCCACTCTATGATAGCCTGTATTTTTTTGGGATCCACTGTGATGCCTTCCTCTAAAACTATATGACTTAGAAAAATCACTTTTTTAACCATAATTCATAACCATAATTCACATTTGCTTAGCTTGGCAAATGACTGTTTATCTTTCAATGTCTACAGTACGATCCGTAAGTGTCTGTCATGTTCTTTTGCTATCTTGGAATAAACTAAGATTTCATCAATAAAGACCACTACAAATTGGTCCAAATATGGGTGAAAGATTCTGCTCATCATATCCATGAATGATGCAAGTGTAATAGTCAGCCCAAATGGCATAACTAAAAACTCATAGTGCCCATATCTAGTGTGAAAAACTATTTTTGGCACATCAACTTCTTTCACCCTAAGCTGGTAATAACTAGATCATAGATCTATTTTAGAGAACATCCCCGCTCCCTTTAATTAATCAAACAAATCATCTATGCATGGCAGTGGGTACTTATTCTTAATGGTGACTTTATTTAGTTGTTTATAGTTGATGCACAATCAAATGGATTCATCCTTTTTCTTTACAAACAATACTAGTGTAGCCCAAGGTGACACACTAAGTTGAATAAATCCTTTGTCTAGTAGCTTCTGTAACTATATTTTTAATTCTTTTAATTCTGTAGGAGTGATTCTGTAAGGAGCCATAAATATTGGTGCAGTGCTTGGTACCACATCTATTGTAAACTCTACTTTCCTAGCTAGAGGCAACCCTGGAAGTTTTTTTGGAAACACATAAGGAAATTCACGGATAGTAGGTATATCGATAATTTGAGGTTCATCCTTTCTTGCTTCCATAGCATATAGCAAGTAAGCTTCATAACCTTTAATAATCAACCTGAGTGCTACTGTAGCTGAAGTAACATTAGTTAAGTAGTCTGATCGTTCACCAACTATTGTAATTTTTTTATCATCTAGGATTCTCAAGGTGACCCATTTCAATTGGCAGTCAACTATAACTTGGTGTGTATACAACCAGTCCATCCCTAGTATGATGTCAAATTCGTGAAATGGAAGTTCTTTCAAGTTTGCTAAGAAAGTATATTATTGTATCCTAATAAGACAGTCTCTATATACTATGTTTACTACCACACTATGTCCTAGGAGATTACCAACATGGATATCATGATCAAGTGATGCTGCATTCAACCCCTTTCCCTGTGCTATCTTAGTGCTCATGAATGAATGTGTAAAACCAAAATCAATCAATGAAAAAACAAAAGTATCAAAGAGAGAAAATTTACCCACTATCATATCAGGAGCATATTGATTTTCTCTAGCACTACATACGTGTGAGCTGTGGGTCATACTTTAGAACGCTATTGTGTCTGACATTGACCTTTTCTTACTGATGACCTTGCTACTGGTCCTTTGCCTCTGCTTCTGGGTATTGTAGTGCTCAATCTTTCTACTGGTGGTGTAGAAGTAGTCATTTGTCCTTTTGGACAACCTCTCTAGACATGTTTTTTGACCCGCACCTAAGACAGGAACATGTACCCTATCAACATTCTTCAGTGTGTTTTTTATTGCATTAACCACATACTGGTATATTTCCTCTGCCTACACCCCTAGGTGTGCTAGCAACCGATGCTACTGGTGTGTTTGCCCTAGCAACAAATCTCTGACTCTAAATCGGTGCTGGAGTGTTCTGCATCGATGGTGAAGGACCCCGTGATTTCTTACCCAACCAACTCAAAGTGTTAGACTTGGGTGGTATCTTTTTTATTAAAACCTGGCTTGGCAGTTAGCTTTATCCTATTATATTATTTCCACCTTGAGTGCTGCCTTTGCCAATGCTCGTATATCAGTATAATCTTGTGCAGCTATGGCCTTCCTGATTTTATTATAAAGGCCTTGCTCAACTAACTAGCATAAATTTTCTTGTGTCAACCTATATTCCTTCATATATACGTTGAGGCATTCAAATTCCCTTTCAAATTCTAATGCAAAACGGTTGCCCTGCCTCAATTTCTAAAAGGTAGCCTCCATTTCCCTTTGATATTCTGTCCCAATATACATTTTAGCAAATTGACTAAGGAAAAATTCCTAAGTCAACCCCATAGCTATTGTATATCTTTTGACTGTTTCCCACCAGGCATAGGTGGGTCCCTGAAACAAAGCTACTACCCCTTTTAGCATTTCCTTTAGAAGACTGTGTGTGATCTCAAATAGCCTTTTCATTTTATTCAACCATTCTTCAGCTTCAGTGGCTCTGGTTTGATCCTTACCGTACCCTAGCTTTTTAAGTTGCTTAATTATCAATTTCTTGAGTGGTGGTGAAGTTTGTCGCTGCTGTGGTTAAGGGGCGAAAAATAGCCTACATCCTCTGCTATAACATATCCAACATCATTTGCACAAATTTAGTAGGGGCAACTTATGGTGCCTGAGCAACTGGGGGAGGATAAGGAGGTATTGGAAGTGGTGAATGTTGTCTATCAGGGTCACACAAGCCCCACTTTTAATCTATCAAATATCTTAATAGCTTGATATAAACTAAATATAAACCTTAATATTACTACTAATAAGGATCCAAAAGGGCTATCTTATGCCATTGAAGAGGGGCTACCTTATGACTTTCAAATGGGTCTAAATGGAGTTCAAAAACATAAATATAAGATCTAAATGTCATTGGGGCGTGCTCTAATTTATAGGAGGCAGATTTGGTGCTTTACCATCAATTTTGGGCTTATACAACTTTGGACTTTAATTGTACAAGTCATGTGCCTCATTTAAAAGTCACATGACTCATTTAAGTTGTAAATGTGGGCTTAGGTGTGTGGGCTTCTTTTGGGCTTAGTTTAGTTAGTTGGTTATTTATTTTAGTCTTTCTTTTGGGCTTTCATTTTAGGCCTATAAGGTTTATTAATTAATTTTATTTTAAGTGTGTTTAAGACTTATTTGGCTTGTAAAAGCCCAAGGAAATTCGTGTAAGGCCATATGAGTATTTAAATTAGGGTTTTAAAGAGTGAATTAGTGTCAGCCACCTTATAAATAGGCTAACCTAGGTTGTAAACTTCATTATTGAATTAATTTATAAACTTTTGAGAGTTTTCTCTTAGCTTAGCCAAAATTCTTTAGAGAGATTGTGAGATTGCTTGCTTTCTTTTCTATTGCATCAAGAATTAGGATTACTTATCAATCATTTGATTGTGGCATTTTCTTATTCTTTTTATCCCGGTTATTTGCATTTTCATTCACATATTGTTTGGGGGTTCAATAGGGTGGGTGTTTGTCTTCTTTGCGTCTTGAGATCAAAGTGTATTTTCAATAGGTTTCGGGTTCTTTAACTTTAGGGTTCCGCATCATTTGGTATCAGAGCCAAAAGAAAGGTAAATTCCTATTTATCTTAGTGTTAGGTTTGTGTTTTCTTTTCTTTGATTTCTTTATGTTTATGTCGAATTAGGTAGTAATAAGTTTTGATTTGTGTATTTTTTGTGTGTTAAATTTAGCCTTTTTTTTCCTTACCTTGTGTTTTGATTCATTAAAAAGCCTTAGAAACCAAACTTGAACTTTGAATCTTTGGTATGAAAAAAAACCAAATTCTAGTAATGGTAGCCTTTAGATTGGTGTGTTGAATTAAAAAAATCATGGTACTATTCACGGCACTGTTCATTGTACTGTTCATCACACTGTTTTGGTACTGTTCATAAAAAAAAGAGAGAAAAAACCTGAAAGAGAAGAAAAATAGAAGAAGAAAAAAATTAAGGAGCAATTGAGCAAGGGTAGTTTATATAGAGAATCCTAATCATTTCATAAGTATGAAAACTAATCCTTTTTGCTTTAGGATTGGGAAGGGCATATTTATACCTTTTCCAAATACATTTAGGAATCTTTTAAAAGGTAGGAAAATTAATCCTTATTGCTTTGGGTTTAGGCTTTCAAAATCCAATCCATACATGATTTGGAATTACAATCCTAGTCCTACTTAACCAAGGATTTATTTTGCAATTATTGAACCACCATTTATACTATCCATTTGTGCCACCATTTTATATCATTTGTTATCCATTTGTGCCACCATTTTATATCATTTGTTATCCATTTGTGCCACCATTTTATATCATTTGTTATCCATTTGTGCCGCCATTTGTTATCCATTTGTTCTGCCATATTTTGGAATCATTTTGATCATTTGTGCTATCATTTTGATAATATTTTGCCATCATTTTTTCCAATCATTTGCCACCATTTTGTTACCATTTCTGGCATCATTTGCTATCATTTTTGCCATTATTTTTCTATCATTTTGCCATCAATTTGCCACCATTTTGCACACACCTTGATACACTAATCAAGCTTGTTACACCATTCGGCCTAGTGATAATTTTGGCTCTAAATTGAATTATTTTTCCATGCAACCTACTTCATTTGGTTTAATTAGGTCTCTTTGTTGATTTCTTGCTTTGTTGGGTAGAATATTTAGGTTCTATATTTGATTTACTTTGTAGTGAATCAAATTCATTCATTTTATTCATATTGTCATATTTCTTGATTCTTGTTGCTTATTTCTTTGTTTTATGCTAGCTTTTGTTCCATTTACATTGTTAGGGTATCATTGCTTGTCTAATACTCTAATTTGATTACCATCAAGTGGTACACCATTCTTGTCCGTGTATCACCTCCATTGTGTCTAAAGTCTTCTTTTCTAGTTTTGAGTTATTTTTTTATTGTTAGTTATTATTTCCTAGTTTTCTAAAACATGCTCAAGTTTTTTATTTGTGATTTAAATTATGAAGTGCAATTTTAAAGTTGGAAGCTTGAGTGGAAAAAGGCAAGAGAGAGTGAGGACGTTATGAGAATAAAAGCCAATTTTTGAGAGATAAACACGAGTGCTTTGTGAGAATGTCTTATTACAAGTCAAAGCGACATTTAAATCAAGATGAAAGGAATGCGTTTAAGGAAGATATGAAGTTGATAAGGCAAAGCCTTAATAATATAAAATGGTTGGCTAGACAATATTTCGAACCGCTCATTAGAATGGAGGAAAGCAAAAAGAAGAAAAAGAAGGAGGAAGTTATCCTAAAAGAAATAATTTGTGAACCTGAAAAGGGTGATATAGATATAGGCTTTGATAGTGAGGTTACTCAAGACCATGAAGAGGATGTTATTGAACTTGATGAGGAAACAGAGGTTTTGGGTGAAGTTAAAGATGTGGAGAACGTGGTAAATGAGGTTGTTTTAGAGGTAGAAGAGGATAATGATGTTGTGCATAACAGAAAATATTTGAAAGTGAAGATGTTGTTGATTGTTTGAGTGAGAATGAAGAAGCTGGTTTAGTGGAGATGGAATATCTGCATGTTACAATTTCTTCTCTACTGCATAAGGAGGATGAGGTGCACATGGAAAGTGATGAAGGTCAAAATCATATATATATACCAATCTATATACCAATCTATTATCATTTCTTCAAATCAATAATTCATCAAACAATTCATATCTTTCTTTAATTCAAATTCCATATTTTTATCTAACTAAATTATATAATTAATCCAATTAACAACTATTTTCATGCCTTGTTATTAATGATATTATTCTCTTCACTTGACCATACAACATTTAATCCAATTAATGATCACACTAACTAGAGCATACACAAATTTAAAACCATTCAAGTCTTGGTTAAACTTAATAACCTCCAATTATATATATACATGTTTTTCTTTAATTACATTTATTGACCTAAAATATAATTAAGTCAATTTAACATTACTACCTAAATAAATTAAATTAACTTTTAACCTAAGATTATGCTTGAACCCAAGATGCAATACTCTTCATCAACATGAAATTCTTTCAATTAATATCTATAACCACTTAATTAAAATCTCAATTAATTCAATTTATCATAAAACACCAAAAGAAACCTATAAATCATAAATCTACATGCTAGACCGAGAGGTGACAAAGATATTTCATCAATCTTTTTCATCATAAATCTAATTTAAATTTAATTAATATGTATATCACCTAATTAAACACAATTACAGCAGCCTTAATTTAGTAGTTCATGCAATCCAACAACAATTAAAACCCTTAAAACATGAATTAACTAAGTTAGTTGAATTCACTTCCAATCACTTAAATCTTCATAATTATCCCTTAGTCTCCTTGAATTTATGTCTCCTCCTCATCTAATCACACCAACTGAACCCAACATCAACACTAATCCTTCAATTTCCAGTAATTTATACATTAATTCAACTAGAAATTCTCACCAATTAATTCCCCAAAATCAATTAAACTTGGAAAATTAAATTTAACTTACTTGACTTAAAATTTGTTCTTGATATACTTCCTAATTTCTTCAATTTCCTTCACAATCAATGCCAGCTCTTAATGGAAAGTAAGTTCATTTAAGTGATTTTATGGGATTTTGGCTTGAATTGGTGGAATTTCTCTTGAATTTGGTTTATGTATTCTTCGATTTCTCATGAAAAAGAAGAATGAGAAGAACAATTGATGTAGGGAATGGGAAACATGAGTGAAGAATAGCTAAAAATGAGATGTGGACACCTTAAATATGGCTTGATCAATGGCCATAATTTGATCATCAAGTTTTTTTTATCAAATGGCTATAATTAATCCACTTGTCCACTACTATTTGGTCCAATTATTTTGTTGTCAAATTTTTACCAAAATTATTCCATAAATATTCAAAATTATTATTTAAGGTGTATTTAGCCCAAAACAAATTCATTTCAGTATATTTCAAAATTGAAAATTAAATTATCGATCCGAAAATCAACATTTTGGATTTATCCAAAAATTCATTTACATTATTTTAAGGGATTCTATGTGATTGGATTAATTTTCTGAGGTCTGTAGAATATTTTTGAGCTGGTCAAAGTTTTGGTCAACTCTTTTATGGTTCTGCTACTTATTTTTATTCTTGACTTTAGTGACCTAAATGACCTCATTTTAACCTCAAATTACATGAATAGTATTTTTCAGTTATGCAATAAAATTTTTTACAGATTTCGATGACCCTTGGATAGTACTATTCACTCCAATGTTACCACTAATTGCCAAAAAATGCTATTCATATAAGTTATAATGTTTAGGGTATTACAATTTCAACAGGCAGATTCACAGCCATTTGGTCACATATCTGCAAAAATAAACTCGGCCTCTAAAATGGGTAGTAATAATAATTAAGGTCCATATCGGGTCGCATGCCACTTTAAAGCAATATGCATCTGCCTCTTTTCTGTACAATTTTCTAAATGGATTTTTAGGGAAAATAGCTTTAAATGAGATCGAGAGAAAGGCAGATCCAAATAAATAAACTAAAATAGTTTATATAGATCCATTATTTTTATTCCACGATAAATATTCTCAAAGATATTTTGCCACTTAAAGTTTAACAAGGCAAAAATGAAAGTGATGCTAAGGCAACTAGGGTCAAATTCACAATATTCAAAAATGAATATATAAATCTGACCGATAAAAAGTTGAATCTAAAAAAGCAACTTTATATATTGCATTAAATGTACTTACTTGAATAAACGATGGAATGTCAAATTTAAGGATAGTATTGACAGTGACTTGATGAAAGAAATTTGAAAAAACAAAGTTAAATTTAGATTTCAAATGAAATCTTAAGGAAAAAAGGATGGATTTTTGGTTCTGGAATGGATGAAAATAAAATGGATTTTGAAGGTAAAATGTAGAAAATTTGAGAATGAAAAGTTAAAACCTCAAAAATGGTCTGAATTGGCTAATTTATAGTCATCACTTTATGACTCACGACCATGCACTCCCAATGGCCGGCCATAAGTCATCAAAGAAGGAAAAAATTAACCAGTTTGGCCAAATTATTTCTGATAAAAAAGTGACTCACGACCATGCATTCCTAATAGTAGGCTGTGATTCATTATTTATCTTGAATAAATTAGCCAATTTGGCCAAACTATTCTACCTTGCATAGAGGTTCCTAATTATGACATTAAAATCCATCATTTAATCTTTTAATCATGTGTTTAAAAGCCTTAAAATTTTTGAAAGAATTATGAAATTTTAAGAAATATTTTTAAAGGGGCACAAAAGAATTAAAAGGTCCTAAAACTTTCCAATTCTTTGTCTTTTATAAGAGTATTTTCCCTAAAAAGCAGCCTCAAAACTCATTGTTTACAATTGGCTTTAAAGTTTAGAAAGACAAGAGCATTGGTGAGCCAAAGTTCAGAGTAAGGAAAGAAATATATACTTAAAGAGGCAACCTTTAGGGAATTTTGAGGATGCTTGCAGAAGTGATTAATGGGTGGAGAGATCCATTATTGAGTGCTAGCTTATTGGGTGTTTGGATTATGCAGTCTCTACTTGCCTTTCAAGAGGTTTTATGGACTGATGGCAAAAATAAGGCAACTTTCTACAAACTGGAACCTATGTTGAATGTTTGGAACATATTTTGTGTATGTGCCTTGACTCTAATTGTTAAATTTTAAATCTTAGTGTCCTTTAAGGTGAATTAGTGCTCTGAAGAGACTTTGAAGAGTTGAGTCATTGATGCCAGCTTACCAGTATGTTAAACCAATGATGGATGGAGTGATTGATGCCAGCTTGTCAACATGTTGCATCATAATAATTGATGCCAACTTGTTGGCATGTCGAATCATGAAACATGGTATGATTAACAACGGCTTGTTATCATGTTGAGTCATGAAATATGATGTGATTGATGCCAACTTGTTGGCATGTCAGATCACTGTTGGATTGGTTGATTAATACCAGCTTATTGGCATATCGAATTGTAGTGCTTGAATTGATTGACACCAGCTTATCGACATGTCAAATCAATAATGAAGGGAGTAGTTGATGCCAACTTGTTGGCATGTCGAATCATGAAATATAGAGTGATTGATGTCAGCTTGTCAACATGTCAGATCATTATTGCATTGGATGATTAACACCAGTTTGTCGGCATGTTGAATCGCAATGCTTAAATTGATTGATACTAGCTTGTCAACATATCGAATCAATGATGGATGGAGTGATTGATGTTAGCTTATCAACATATCGAACCACAATATATATAAAAATTTTCTGCAAAAACTTCTTATGCCTTGCGATTGCTCATTTTTGGATATAAAACGAAATAAGATGCCTAGCTAGTTGTCCCCTACAGCGAAATGAGTGCTTTTGTATAATGAGCAATTATGAGGCTATATAAGTCTTGCGAGTTTGTAATATAGATGGTGGATTAAGCTTGAAAAGTTTGGCAAAACTTTAAGAGGATTTGGCAATGGTTTAGCAGATGCATATTAATTGTGTTGCCCCCTACATGATATAAATGGCAATATTGTTGGTGGTTAGTATCATATTTAATTTTAAATAATATCATATGTTATAAATATCCTAGTGATATGTATTTTGTATATTTGTATCATTTGAATTTTATTTTGCTTTTTATTGTTATCATTATTATTGTTATGAGATTGTCGTCTGCTTATTATATTTCACTTTATTATTATTATTATTATTATTATTATTATTATTATTATTATTATTATTATTATTATTATTATTATTATTATTATTATTCACTTTTTTTCTATATATTCATATGCATATATTTTTTTCTTTTTTTTTTGAAATGATACTGGACAATTAAATCAGCATTGTAAAGAAGAAATGCACAAATGAGTGGTTAACTACATGGAGTGCCAAAAAGTAAAAACATAAACAAAGTAAAGGTTAATCAATCGATAGTAAGACAATATAACATATAAATATATATAACAAAACATGTCATCTCATTGACAGCTCAGCCCAACTCAGTAAGGCCCGAATCTCTACCAATGTACATCAAAATATCCCTATAACCTGGGCGAAGCTGAAGAGCTCATGGCGATGCGAAGGTCCCGACTAGTAGGCTTAAAAAGGGGATCATATATCACAAAATCGATATCTAATAAGGTTAAATGCATTATGTATAGTTGCCCCTAAAGCCCTAATTGTAACACCCTAAATTATACCCTAGTAAGAATTAGACATAATACTTATAGAAGATTGAGAATTGAAGGATAACGAATATGATAGTTAATGTGAGTCGGGGATATGATCGGTATTAATGATATTATTGGAGGGTAATTCAATAAGTTGCTCTAATTATGTTATGTATGCTCAAACACATGCAATCTTAGGTTTATGTGAAGAATAAGGTGAGATTTTATGCTATTACATGAAATTAAAAAGTTATGTGGCCAAATCATAATTAACAAAAGTTTACAAATAGGGATTAATAGGAACATGACATTTAGCATTTCTAGAAGAAGTTATGCATTAATAAAGCAAACAAAATTCTGATGAGAAGAGAAGTGGCCAACCATTCAAGGCAAAAAATATAGATTTTAGCAACTTTAAATCCCTCTTGAATAACATGAAAAAAATCTATTCCTAAAGGAGTTTAAGCCAAGTGAATAATCAGTGCAATTCAAGTAATCAAGGTATGTATATGTGATTTAGTTGAGAAGGAAGCTAGAGTTAAAGGAAAAAAGGGAGTTTGGAATATTTTGAGTGATTTTGCAAGCTTTAGAGGTATAGGAAACCACAACTTTGATTGATTTTGTATTTTATATTTTTAAATAATTTGAGTATGAACTTGGTTATGTTATTAATAATGGATAAAGGAATTGAGGTTGATTCATATGTTGGAAAATGAATTAAGCTTTGAATTGATTGTTAGGGCCAACTCTAGTTCTGGTTCATTTGAACCAGTCAAAGTATTTTGGCCATAACCTAGCCTATAGACCTTTAAATTAAGTAATTATAGTGCTATTGGAATCTTAAGATACAAGGTTTTAACTTTCATGAAAAACTCTAGAGCAAATTGTGCCCTTAAGATACTAAAAAATGACTCAAAATTTAGAAGTCTGCTGTTGTCCCTTGTTTTTGACCAGCTTATAGTTTTTTTTTATGTATAACTCCTAAAGTATAGCTTTAAATTACATGTTTTTATGTCAATGAAAACTAGACACATAGAGAAATAAAAGTCTAGAAGACCATTTGGTTTAAATCTGATTGGATATATGTCAAAAATGCACATAAAAGTGAACTAAGGATCTTGTCGAGAGAACCAAGTAAATTCTGAGGGACTCACGGCCAGCAGGATTTTCTAACCGCTGTGAGGATGCATTTTGGACAAAAAGCTCTTGCTTGGATAAGGGGACTCACAGCTGTCACCTATTCATAACTGCCATGACCTCTGTAGATTCACTGCGGATAAGTATTTTCGACTGTCGTGAAGGTACCTTTTGTGTGAATAGTAATTTTTAGAATGGGGACTCACGGCTGTCACCCATTCATCACCGTTGGAACCCTCATCTATTTTAAAATTTTATTGAATTTTCTCTTTAAATGAGCTGGAAATTGCCAAAGTTTTCATATGATTATGTAAACTTACTTAATGTGCACTTGAGTATGTATTGAGATTATTTTAATTCATTATTGATTAAAGGTTCAAGTATATTGAGGATATGAGATATTATTTTAACTAAATATGATATTAATATATTTAGATTTAGTATATGATGGTTCTAAAGTGACATAAGTCTATAATAATTAATAAATTGTGTTTGTATACAAGTAAGGCTTGTTAAAGTCTGAGTAGTAAGTAAATAGGAATGCCTAGAAGGGTTTGCAACTAGTTCTATTCTGTTAGGCACTTCGATGTCTTTAGTTGAGGCTATGCCTCTTCTGTATAGAGACTATGTCTCTTCTGACTTCTGATGATTTATGATTTTAAGGCAATGCCTCTTCTATTGTGATACCAATGGTGTAGATAGGTTTTACTCTATTCTCATTACCTACATCTTAAGACATTAGTAGGCAATTCAGTAATGATATGTAATCAATTTTGTTCTGACTAATTATCTATTCTATTCAGGTTTAAGTTATATTTTATATGGCTTAGGCATCCGTTCTATTCTATTCCAAATTATGCTTTAAATGACTCCTTAATTCATGTATCCTAGAATTTATATTCATTAAATTATTTTCTCTATTGTATTTTATACTTTTAGGGTCCATTGCCTGTAATGGTTACGTGACTTCTATGAGTAGTCACCATCATACATTGCTTAACCCATATTAAACTTTATGCTTAGCATGATGGTTTTTCATTTGTTCAGGTGTTAAACTTGGTAAAAGCGAAGGTTAGAGTTGGAACAATTACAATCGACCAAAGTAGGAGTTAGGATTGAAGTTTTATTTCATAATTAATCACCTAAATTATGTAATCTGTAAAGGTCTATTAATAGTGTAGTGTAATCTATAGAGAACTTACCTAGAAGTAGTAGTCATGTTATTATATTTTGTTATCATTTTAATCTAAATAGTAGTTAGTATAAGTGTTGTTATGGATTACCACATGATAATCGCTATATTGTTTAGGTAGGTTCTGGCACCCATGTATCCTCCTAAGGGGTATCAGGGTGTTACACCTATCATGTCACTGGCACTGACTATCCAATCTATCAACATCCTCAACTGTCTCACAACAACCCCATGATAAACCTTGATCTGCTCAAAGCGAATCTTTGCCCTCTTCTCAGCTTCCAACTGCTCTTTTACTATGCCTTCGATGTGCACCTTGGCTTGTTGTAGATTTTCATCGATCACTTGCTTACCCTTGTCACTCAACTCACTTGTCATTACTATGGACTCTCTAATCTATACTAACTGCTCATTTATTCTTGTTTGCTACTACAAGATTCATCGTTGTATCCTTAAAAGTCGGCTGTACTCGTTCCATAAATAGAGATGATCATAGGGCAGGGAATACCCGACTTTGGTGAAGACCCGACTTGAACGGGGTGGGAAATCCCTAAATTTTCCCCCACGAGGATGGGAATAAGGATAAAAAAAATCTCCGATTTTGATTTTAACATGGGAGTAGGGAACGGGGTATCCGCCCCATGAGGATCCTTGACCCGAAAAATAATACCAAATATATCCCTAGTTTTTTAGTTATTTATATATATGCTATTGTATATAAATAGGGCAAAACCCTAACTTTAGTTTTCTTCTTCACTCCAATTTGCCATTTTCTTCTCTTCTCCCTTACAACCACTCCTCTTTTTCTCACTTTCATTCACTGTACTGTTGCCCTTCTCGGCTTCCATTTTTCAGTCATTGCCCTTTTCTATGCAGAGAAAAAGATATCAATACATCTTTCAAGTTCTTCATGTCTCCTCTTTCTTGTATGTGAATTTTTTTTATCTTTTTTAGTAGCTATTGACTATTGTAATTTCTTCTTGTGGTTTATTCACATTGGAATTCGATCTAGCAAGTTTAATTCCATTGTATTTCTTCTTTATTTCTATTTTTTTATTTTCTAAATTTTATTGTTTGTTGACTTTTATTTTCAGTGATGCTTTATTTTTGATTATGCAATGTGGTTTGATTTAATTTAGAATTTAGCTTACTTTTCTTTCTGTCATTATTAGCATATTCATGCGGCTCGGCCACTGAGTTTCAATTCCCTGGCTTTTCTTGTCATGAGTAACATTAATAAATAATATTGCATTTGTAAATTTTTAATGCAAAATTAGAATCTGACTTGTGCATTCGGCAGTTTTGTTGTTGTTTATGATTTTGAATTCTCACTAAATATCCCTAAACTTCCCGGTACGTAGTTGTTGAACATCTAAAAGATATAAGCTTGCTTATGTGTTGCCTAATAGAAATTTCTGATGATTTGTTCACCTGATATGTGAATTTGTTTTCTTTGTTACTTGAATGCTTAAATTTTATTTAATGTATCAAAATTATCAAATTGTCTGGTGACTATTTAGGTTTTTGATAGTGATTATAAATTTTAATGTGTAAAGACCCCTTTCAATTAGAATTTATGAAAATCTAAATCCTAATGAAATAGTGGTAGTGTTGGCAAAAACTAGGAGAGACAATGATGGAAATTTTGAGTGGTTCCACTGAACTAATTAGACTTTTTGGGTTTGAGATGGAATAATTTGTTGTAGTTTCTCCTATACCTTTGCTTTTGGTTTCCAACCCAAATTTAGAATAGATTTTTATTTTTTAAGACCTACTCATGTATGGATCCTATTATTAAATTAATTTAATATCAAAAATAAAAAAGAATATATGAGATTAATTATACCTGTCTAACAAATCTTTGAAGTGTAAATAGCTTGTTCATGGCCACTGCCGTTTGGCGTATGTAGTTAGCCATATTAGGAGGGCAACTCCATGAATCAAAAGCTATTGTATCTGATAAAGATTGATTAAGAGCTTCAAGACCTTGTGGCAATACTTCTTCAGCCTCTTGTGTCGATTGTTGCAATCCACATGTCCCTAATATTTGCTACTTTGTTAATGGCTCTATTTGGTTAAGTATTATCTACAAACATTTCAATTCATATAATTAATTAACACCTTTTTTGTACTTTTTTTTCCTATGATGCATCAAAATCAAAGGGTATATATCACTATTTGTGAATTGGAAATGTTTTGGTGAAAGTTGAGGAAAATAATGAAGAGTAATAATTAGCTAAAAACCTAAAGAAGAGATGAAAATGAAAACAAAAAATCAGAAATTTGTAAGTATCAATGAGAGAAATATCAAGAACTATGCAATTCTATCTTATTTACTAGTGTATGTGTATGAGTATATATTTTTGTATTAGAGGACATGAACTTTATTAGATTAACACCTAACCACTGGGTTATATGAGACTTACATGACGGTGGGCAAAAAGGAAGGTTATAAATAAGAATTCATACTTTTAGGTTCTTCAATTGCTCTTTCACAGTATTACATAATGATTGAAGATATGAATGTAGATGATGAGATAAATTATATATGCATTTATTTTGAATATTAAAATGATAATTGTTGTCATCAATTTCAATTTACTTTTAATCTATATGTAAATATAAAATTAATTTATTATGTTTGATTAATTGATATTTCAGTTTGATATTCGTTGGAATGAAAGTGCTCCAAGTGAAGTTATTAATTGTTAATAAGCGAATATTATTTTATAACTTGAATTGTATGGGATGTTTATAAATATTTGTATTTGAAATGTATGGAATGTTTTTAATTTTAAGTTATTAATTGTTAAAATTTGTATTTGAATTTTATGGGATATTTTTGAAAAAAATGAAATAAAATTTATATGATATGTTTAATTTGGGTAGAGTCAGGGATCTATTGCATGAGATGGGTGGCGGGGACCCCTTTCTGGCCCCTGCCTCACCCTGTGATTATCCCTATCCATAACACAGAGTGATCCTGCTGCTACATGAGCTATTGTTATACTTGGTGCAGTTGATGATAATCATTTTCTAAGTGCCATCTGATCTTGATGTAGTTGGTGTATAGACATTTGCATCTATTTTATGCTACCTTTATGTGTTGTAGATGCTAGATAATGATTGCTAATGATACATAGTCGCCTTCTGCTGAGGTGGCAGTGGTGATCTGCAGGAAGAAGATGCCCCCTATGTGAAAAAATTGCAAAGCCTATAGGTGCATATGAGGAGGGCTCTCCTTAAAAATAGGAAACTGTTGTGTGGCCTTTCTACCTGTGTGTCTCTGCTGGAACCCCATAATATCATTACTACTATAGTTAGTCTCATCATGTGCTAGGTTTGTGCCGAATATGTCTTCCATGTTCGCTCTCTGGTGTAGTATGGCATTCTGCTCAATCGACTGTTCTAGCTGTATGATTGGATGCTGCTTAGCGGCCTGTACATCTCTCATCAGATTAAACCCCTTATCCATCTCCTCAAGTGACAATAATCTATACTATATAGGTGAGGTATTGTCTTTTCTGGCAATGCATATGCCCACCACTATGTCATGGTTCACAAGAATACTCCCCTCAGCTGGCACCCCTATTATGTCCTTGGGTATATAGAAGGATAATAATATCCTCATGATCATGCACCTTAATACTATCTTTAAACCTGGATCTTGTGCAAATTTCCCAATGCTTATTAGGATAACATGACTCAAATTAATCCTCGTCCCTATCATTATCCCCCACAAATTCTAAATCTCTGGACTGTTCATGACTTCAGGGCTGCCAGGCTAACCTAAATAAGAACTAAACAGGACCCAATAGATATATCTCAATAGTCGAGATGGTAACAATGTCGATTTTCCCCTCTTCTGGTTATATGTTGTCCTTGGCTGTGCTACAGCGGCCTATGTCTCTGTATTAGCGGATCATGTCCACTCGCATACATCCTCCCCCATCGACAAACCCAACTCTTTTAAGAATTGATAGTGACTCATACTAAAAAGGTGTCACGGTACCTTAAATGTAATAACCCCTAACTCGTTGTCGGGACGCTGTTGTCCCTTATATTTGAATGTCATTAGAAACTACCACGTACACATCACTAGAAGGTGTTACATGAACCGCCATAAAAAGTAGTCCACCTTATCTGTGCCAATAATATATCTGCCTCTTCCAGCAAACCTAAATCCCTCAACACTCTGCGTGACATGAATATACTAGGCAGGATGTGTACACTCAAGTTAGAATTTATTATCCTGTGTGAATTTGGGTAACATTCCTGCTTTAAAAGTCTAAAGCAGAACCTGCACATAATTTATCCACAACTAATAATTTCTTAAGTCAACATTAGGATCTAGTAATCATGCATATTGTGCGAAAAAATTACTCAAGACAGATAATTATACAACACTATTATATATATATATATATATATATATTTGTCATTACTTTATTTTATTTTTTTATTATTATAATTTTTCTTCTTTATTTATTTATTTGTGTGCTATATATATGTACATGCTCATTATTTATTATTATTATTATTATTATTATTATTATTATTATTATTATTATTATTATTATTATTATTATTATTATTATTATTATTATTATTATTAATTTTTATCATTACCTACTATATTTACTTTTTTCTTGCTATTTGTTTCCTCCTCTTTACTGCCTGTCCTTTTTTTTTATTATTGTTTTCTTAATCATATACATACATGTTTTTAGTTTCTACATTTATCATAGAATATTATGTACATGCACTTATTACTATTATTATCACACATTGTTTTTTTTTCATGACATTATTACTATACCCATTACACACATTTTTTTCACAGTTATTATTTTTTTCCTATTATTTATTTTTTTCTATTTACACATTTGTGCACAAATTTATGCAACACATTTTATTTCTCGGACATGCATTAATAAATTTAAACTACTTAATTACACTTATATTTATTAAAAAAAAGCAAATATCATAACAAAATTCATTAGAGCAAAATTTCATGCTAAATAAACACCATTATTATCCTTTTATACACAAAATATAACGAAAAATTCATGAAAAATATCATAAAAGCATGCTAACAATCACCACAATCTCATTTTTCAACATTCATTGTCAATGCAACTTATTTAGCTCCAAAATAATGAATAAAAATTCAAAACTTACCTCAATGGCTAAATCTCGGATTCAAAAGATTTACGCAATAAAACTTGACAAATGACATACCAAAACGATCCCAGGAAAAAAAATCCAAACTTCTCCCAGATTAAATTTAAGAAATGTAGCTTAAAATGGCATAAAAATGAAGAAAACCCAAGGGAAAACTAAGAGCAGATGAAAATGGTGAGTGAAGGAAGGAGGAACGAAAAAGAAGAAAGAAAGAGAGAGAGAGAGAGTGAGAGAGAATGGAAAGGCAGCCATTTAATTGGATTTAAGTGACTCACGGTCGTGAGTCACACATGCATGGCTGAGTCATACATGCATGGCTGTGAGTGGCTTTTATACAATAAAAATGACCACCTTTAACTGATATTTTCAATTTTGACTTCTCCTTTCTCCAAAGCACATGTGTGTGTGACCGACACAGAGGCGTGTGTCACTAGAAAAGGCAAATTTTTATAGTTTTTGAGATGTAAATTCATGCAAAAAAAAATTCGTTTTTACATGAAATTAAATTTATTATGTACTTGCTCATCTAGTCTAATTTATTTGCAGTTGGTCTCTTTTATTCATTCGCATGTTTATGTATTTATGGATTACATGCATGCATTATTTATCTTATTTACGCCTTGTTATTTATTAACACTTCTTATACATATGCATATTATGTTCATGCAATATCATTTTATTCACACTTCATATTTATGCTCATACGGACTATCTACACACAAATATATTTTTTTTATGTACATGCAAATTATATATGCACATCCTTATTTATTCACATCGATGTCATGTTATTATTATTGTTTTTATTAACACATATATACATATATTGTCTAATTCTTTTCTGCCTCTACCATTCTTTATCACACGTAGATAAAAAGTTTTTATAGATTTACACCCTGAATCCATTATTTCATATCATTATCCATCACCGCTTAATCTTCAAACTTCATGTGGTTGATCTGAGCCTTGGTGTGTCAGTTTTGTACGTGGAAGGAAATTTACATGTAAATGAATAATGTGGAATGCATGCAAATGTCACTTTTCTATTCATTTTGCCCATGTGGTGTAAAATTCCACTCACGGTCATGCAAAAGTGACACACGACCATTACACACACACACACATATATATATATATAACTCTACTTTCTAAAAGATTGGAGCTAGTACATTTTTGAATTCGACACCCCTAAACTTCCTTTTCAATTGCAACACAATTAGGATCTCGTGCCATATGGCTTTGAATTTGAATCTCTTTTTAGGACAAGCAAAAAAAATGAGCACAATTAAGAACAAGAGAAATCGAAAGATGATTGCCACATGAATGTAGTATGTGCGACAGTCTATAGTGGTGGAACCAATCTAACCAAGTAGTTGATAAGTTCCCGATCCAATCTTTCTTCTATAAAATTTGTCCACAGTCTATAATTATCCCATGTGAACGATATATTTTGCAGCTCACAATCACCAACAGCAGTACGAAAAGCATTAATCATAACATGTAGTCTTAAGCTGCCTCGAGCTTTCTCATCATGCCTTAAAATCTCATTAAAATCATCAAGGATTAACCATGGAAGTAGGGATGATCACGGGACAGAATGGGGTGGGGAATGACTTCCTACCTACTGCCCCGTACAGGGGATGGGATTCCCCGTCCCCGTCTCTATCCTCGCAAAAATAAAATATTTTTTAAAATTCAATTATAATTAAAATATAATATTTAACAATTAATTATAATTGAAATATAATATTTAATAATTAAAAAATATAAATTTAATTATAAATTAAATTAATATAAATTTTAATAATTAATAAAATTAAAATTAAATATACTTTAAAATTAAATTATATAAATATAATTAAATTTAATTATTAAATTTTGGAAGCAGGGACCGGAAATCTAAGTTAGGAAAATTTTTTTTCCGTCCCTCACAGAAAAAATTTTTAAAAATTTTCTTCTTCATTCGAAATGGTCTCCCATCGAAGATAGGGTTCCTCCTTCCTATGATCATCCCTGCATGGAAGGGAAGGCTTCGGCCATTATAGCTTAATTCTCTTTTAAATTATTTCAATAATACAAGACTTCGGCCATTTTATTTTGATTCCTTTTTCCTCGGAATTTTTGTCCGCTTCAAAGGAAAAAAAAAAAAAAAAAATCCTTGTCCGTGCCTTAACCTAGTTTATTTGTAGGCCTCCACAGAGAAATGGCACATCCGTAATTTACAAAATATTTGCCAGCCATGAAATAGTCCGCTCATATTGGGTTTTTTTCAATTTCCTACAAGCCAGAAAGGGTTTTAGACTTCCTGCTTCTCTTCGCCTCTCCCCTCTTCATATGGCCACAAGGCTCTGTTCTGCTACTGCTTTAAGAGAACAACTTGCTTTGCCTCTCTATCAGTTAACCCTCTGAAGCTCCATTTATTTACTGGTTTGCCACCAAAATACCCAGCAAAACGGCTCTTCTTCTTTATAGAGGCACTATTTGCAGTTGCAGCTGTACTAAGCTGGGTAAATTTACGGAAGTAGTAGCCATGGGGCTCTCCACAACGCAGATTGGCCCTTTTAGGCCGATTTTCCCCCCGTATTTTAAGCTTTCTAGTCCTTGCCCCTGTTTTGCCTCTCTGAGTGCTTCCTCTCGCCCATTCTCTCATGCAGTCCACAGGTTTACTTCTTCTGTTAATGTTTTATGTTTTTGGGTATTCTATTTTTTAAAAATATTTCTTTGGTGGTTTTGAAGCGTGGAAAAGTTTTTTAAGTTTATATACCAGGAAAAAGGCTAAAATATTTACATATTTATGTTAAATTTTTCTGTTATTTTCTTTATAACGTTCCATGGAATTTTGGATTATTTGCCATGGAGTTTTGTACAGCTCCTGCGAGTGTGCTGTTATCTTTTGTTTTTTGTTTTTTTTTTTTTTTTTTTTTTGACAAGAATGTAGTATCAATTGGTTAGGTGATTGTGTTTTGGTGTTTTGTTGGTTTACTGGGATACCTAAATTTTGTTAAGAGTGATATTGCGATTCTTGCATATGTTAGGTTTCGGTTACAGATGCCGTCAGGGGTGATTGTGAACCTACAAAGAAGAGGTGAGATGAGCATCTTGGCATGTGGAAATTACACTACTTCCTCCAATATGGAGGCCTCTATAAAACTCAATCATAATACTAAAAGCTCATGGCGGCAAAAGAGTGAAAGCTTACGAGAGTATAGAAGGCTACAGAAGAGTGAAAGGCCGCATGATTATAAAGTGGGATATGCCCGGGCTAAGAATGAGCATGTGGAAGAAAGTGGTGGTTATTCATATATAAATAAAACCATGGTAGCTGATAAAGAACGCTTAGTGACACATGACAAGTCATGTAGTCTGAAACAAGCATTCCCAAGAAATGCTGGTGGTCTTATTGTTGATAATAGGGATCAAACCGCTTCAAGGCCGCTGAATACTGAATTGCAGACTAACAGTAGTAAGAGTATGACCTTAAATAATTTGAATGGTCAAGCCATTGATAACAAAAGGCCAAAAAGTTTATCTGTAGAGAAAATACTTAGAGAGAATGCACAGACTAATGGATCAATCACTGTAAAGGGTAATGGTCAGTCAGTTTATAAAAAAAGGCCAAATGGCTTCCCTTTGTCCAGAATTTCAAAACTGGGTGCACAGACTGCTGGGTCATCATCAACGGAAATATTGGAGCATCAGAAAGAGAAAAAATTCAATGAAATCAGACATGCCATTGCTGATCTCAATGACAATGAGCAGATCAATGGAGGAGTTGCTGTGGTCACTAATCCTGAAAAGCCCCTCAACGCCAAAAAGGCATCTCACCATCCAGATATTAAAAAGAGGCTTACTAGTATTTACGGGAAGGTTCTTGTTGTTAATAGTGTCTCTATGGCAAGCGAGGTGGTAAAAAAACTTACGAATCAGTATAGACATCTCATTCATGCCTGTGATACTGAGGTATGTTCTTTATTGTCATATTTTATTGTTAGCCCTCTTAATATGGTTGATCATGCACTAGAGAGGCATAAGGAAATTAGCAAATGTAGTGAACTGATGTATGCATCTTGGAAAAGGTTACTAGAGAAGGTTGATTTGAGCATTCAATGACAGCAAACTGGCCAAAATGAAGGGTAATGAACATCTTTGTTGTAGGAATTTTGGAAGTAATTTCATATGGGTTCAGTTATTAATTATAGGCTTGTTAGTTTTCGTTTTTGTTTTTTTTTTTGTTTTTTTTTTCTTTGGATAGTGTTGAAAGGGAGGATTTGTAGTGGTTGATGGGTAGATATTAGATCTGGTGGATAAGATTGTTGCAAGAGAAAGATGAAAAATTATGATTAAAGTTCCTCAGGATCAACCTCTTTACCAGTACTAATAGGATTTGGATTGGATCTCATAATCTGTTGATGCTAAAGTGTTTAGTTTTAAGTTTCTCTATCCCAAAATAATGTATTATACATATAATATTTTAAATCACTAGGATCTAATGAGGACTTAAACTCCTGAATTAACCAGAAAACTTTGACTCCTAGACTATTGAGAACTCTATATTTGTGCCTGAAAATATATAGACTCTAAGACCTTGCATATTTTCAATCTATATGTATAGAGATTAAATTTTTGAAAATATCCTCAATGGTAGGTCTGAATCACTTGGAGAGAGAGATTTTTAGGATCTTTAATTGTTAGATATTGTGGCAGGTCTGGCCCTTGACAAAGCGACTTGGAAATAGTGAATTCTATCGGATCCCATCTAGTATGGTGATTAAGGGTTAGTTGTTGCTATATGCCCAAAGACAAACTTAGTTCAAAATCAACTTGTGTAAAACAAAACACACTTCAAGATTTCGCTATTGGAATCAATGAAGTGAAGGAAAAGGTTCGAACTAGGGGTGTTCAAAGTTGGATTGGATGGGTTACAATTATGTTTGGCCCAATTTATGCAAGAGAAAAAATAGATTTGAGCTAGAGATCATCTGACAAAATGTACTTTATAATTTAAGTTCAAGTTTTATCGTAACCTACCTATTGAGTTTTGAAAATCCTTGGATCCAACAAAACAAGCAAACTATCTGGACAAGTAATTCAGCTTAATTTAATGAGCAACTTCGTAGTTCTTGATAATTTAATTTCTCTCAGGTGGCTAAGATTGATGTAAAGCAAGAAACACCCATTGACCATGGAGAGATAACATGCTTCAGTATTTATTCTGGACCAGAGACAGATTATGGAGATGGGAAATCCTGTATCTGGGTAGATATTTTGGATGGTGGTAGCAAGAAGCTTTTGGAAGAATTTGGGCCATTTTTCAAAGACCGGCGGATCAAGAAGGTGAACTCTTTTCTTTTTCTTTCTAATGTTTTATCTTTCTTATTGGTTCAGGCCTCTTCATTCAGAGTCTCTTTAAAATAGCACGATGTTCTCATTTATATTCAATATAAATCAGCAATAATATATGTCAATGTCTAGTTAATAAAACTGAATAGAAAGAATGCTCTTTGATGATATTATTCAACAGAATCAAAGGGATATATACACTTACAAGAGACAATTGACTAAGGTAACTGGCTAACTTGGTAACTAGCTACAAGTTAGCCCAATGATTGGCTACCTCTAATTATGTTAAGCATACAAGAAAAGTTTGATCTTACAGCTAATATACATCCTGTAACTTGCTGCTCTGATCATTTTACTGTTAGTAAAAGTTGGTTGCATGATTCAGAGAGTTGATTGTTGAACCAGTTATTTTTGTATTGGGTTTAAGGGTATGTTATATGAGTTAACTATTGGGATTAATGTTGCTGAGCCCACCCTTTTTACTGATCTACCAATTACTTATTAATTTGATTAATTAAACCTAACATGTTGTGGATGCATGACGATGATGCTGAGCAATTTTTATTTTCCTTTTTTATTTTGTTATCACTTTGCTTACAAGATTTTGCACGAGCTGTCCACCAACAAAAGAGTACGCTGAAAAGGGGTTTGTTCTTTCTGTAGGTTTGGCACAACTACAGTTTTGACAAACATGTCATTGAAAATTATGGAATTTCTGTGTGTGGGTTTCATGCTGACACAATGCACATGGCACGGTTATGGAATTCATCTCGTCGTACGGATGGTGGATATTCTCTTGAAGCTCTGACCGGTGACAAAAGGGTCATGAGCGGGGTTCACTCGTGCTATGAAGGGTTGATTGGTAAAGTATCAATGAAAACTATCTTTGGCAAGAACAAACTGAAAAAAGATGGATCTGAAGGCAAAATGATAACTGTTGCTCCAGTTGAAGAGCTGCAAAGAAATGAGCGAGAATCATGGATTTGTTATTCTGCTTTAGATGCAATAAGCACCTGGCAACTTTATGAGAGCTTGAAAAACAAACTATGTAATATGCCATGGAAGCAAGATGGAAAACCTGTTGGAAAATCAATGTTTGACTTCTACAAGAAATACTGGCAACCATTTGGTGGGCTTTTAGTTAGAATGGAAAGTGAGGGGATTCTTGTTGATCGAGCATATCTTGCTGAGATGGAGAAGATTGCCAAAACTGAACAAGTGGTTGCAGCTAATAATTTTCGCAATTGGGCGTGCAAGTATTGCCCTGATGCCAAGTACATGAATGTAGGAAGTGATACACAATTGCGCCAGTTATTTTTTGGTGGGATTCCAAACAGGTAAAAGTTATATACTTTTGTTCCTACATTTGATTCTAAGTGTACCTTTCAGCTGAAAATGTTAAACCCAATTTAAACATAAAAACAGTTTGCAGATTTTATAATCAAAGTACAAAAGTTTAAAGTCTAATCAGCAAGTCATTCTTTATCTTCTTTGAGGGCAGTTGATCCATTTATATGCTAAAATCTGTACAAACTTTTTTTTTTTTAATTTGAATTTTATTTTATTTTTCTCTTGAAAAGCTTAAATTACTTCTATTGATTACCAAAAGAGAACGAATTTTCTGCACCAATTTTGCTTTCTTTAATCACATCAAAATAGTGAATAAAACTATTGAAATAGTGACAATGTACATAAGCCATTGGTTGATGACATCCTAGTCAAATGAGGTGAAGGAAAAAACCTCATTCATTCATTCATTATTTTCTGTTACAGAAAGGATATGAATAGTCTTCCAGTTGAGAAAAAGTTCAAAGTTCCCAATGTTGATAAAGTGATTGAAGAAGGAAAGAAGGCTCCCACAAAATTTCGTACTATTACATTGCATAAAATTGGTGATTTTCCTGCTGAAATATACACAGCAACAGGCTGGCCCTCAGTTAGTGGAGATGCGTTGAAGATCTTAGCTGGGAAGGTGTCTGCAGAATATGATTTTACGGATGATAATGTTGTGGATGGTTGCGAGTTTGAAACAGTTGAAGATTCAGAAACTGAGGTTTCATCAGTCTTCAAAGATGTTGATACATCTGCTTATGGAACAGCTTTGGAAGCATTTCCATCTCAGCAAGAAGGGATTGAGGCTTGTCACGCTATTGCTTCCTTATGTGAAGTTTGCACGGTTGACTCCTTGATATCCAATTTCATCCTTCCCTTACAGGTAATGATTTCTGCTGCCCTGTTTGGTGTCAAGCATGCTGCCATATGTTATATGACATAATTATCGAAATAATATTGTATATTTCATGCATATCGATCATTGTTTTGCCTGCATTGTTGTGAACAATTTAATGAGAATTGGAGGATTGGGGAGGTGGACAAGGCTGGATTGGCAGGCTGCCATATGCTAGGAGAAGGCCCTACCATGTTAAATGGGAAAGGCAGGTTATGACTTGAGAGGAATTTTGAACTACTGTTCCATTTGTTTTGGTCCTTTGAAGGAAGTAATCCATTGTGTGAGCTGGTTACTTTGAGACAACTACGTTCTATTGAAACTTAGCAAAAGCAATTTCAAGAAAAGCTTTCATGAGCCAGGTATCTTGTCAGAGTTGATCAGCATGTAGGTTTAATATGTTGGGCTTGGATGATGGTATTTTTTTGGATGTTCAAATGCACAAACCACCAATTTGGCCATTGCTATGAGTCTCGCCAGGGCATTTAACAAAAGCAGCTAGTATTCCATCCCACCAATCAGCAAAAAGAGATGTGGCAAGGCATTAAGGGGGGTACTGAAGCATTTTGCACACCACCTCCTTAAATAAAAAAATTGACCTGGTCGAAATAGCGGAGCACAGAGCAAAAAGATTATGTTACAACTATGATGAACCCTATATGGCAAACTGTTAATATAAAAAAATTATTTTCATTCGAAGTGGCTAATTGTGAGGTTGGCCCAACAATTTATAAAGAATTTGGTTAGGTTACCAGTTACTTATATTCATTACGGGCTTGAGGACAAGCTATGATTTTGGGAGGGAGTAATGGTACAGACTCCTTTGTAGGCTGAACCTACTTTAAGCGAGGCCAGTGACGATGATACTTATTAGGACTTAGGTTTCTTTGTTATTTGAATGTCAGATTTGTTATTTTTTTTTTAAATATTGTTTGTGTTATTATCATTCTAAAGGATCTAATTTATAGGTTTCCTATTATTGTAATAAAAATAGTTGTATTTAAAGGACAAGAGCATCAATAAATCCTAACCTTTATTTTCTACCAAAGTTAAAGAGATCTGGAGCTCCCTCTTAATAATGTCCAAAGGTTCATTCTCCCTTTGATGAGTTTGAATAAGTATCCAAAATAAGTCATCAAAGAATATGAATAAGGTTAAAGGGAAGTTATCCTATTCAGATTTCCCTTTCTGTCGTCTTGTGACTTGATCCTATTCACAAGCTCATGAAAGAAACACTACTTGGTTGAGTTGCGGTGGCATATAAGAAACTAATGACCCAGGAACTGTGAGCATCCTAAATTTGCACATTGGTAATCTAGCCAAAATAATGTTGATGACAACAATGACCTTTTTTTTTTTTTCGGCACACATGTGTCTTGAAACTTCCTGAAAACACTCATAAATACGATTCAAAGTAAATTGTGAAGTGGAAAATTTAGACTGGCATGCATATGAATAGTGAAATTCTTAAGACAGCACTTCTGGAACAGCAAGGACTGTGGACTTAGATTATGAAGTATTATCCCTTGTTTGTTATATGTGCCTTTTTAACTGTTCAAATTTTTTGCTAGTAGAAGATGCTATACATCATGGACTTCTTCCATCCAAAAATGCACTCTGTTCCTAACACAGATTTTTAAGATACTTCATGCTGATGCCAATAACTTTATACCACAGGGAAGTAACATATCAGGCAAGAGAGGACGTATCCATTGCTCCTTGAATATCAATACAGAAACTGGGCGCTTATCTGCTAGGAGGCCAAATTTGCAGGTTTCCTCTTCTTCTTCTTCTTCTCTCTCTCTCTCTCCTTTTTTTTTTAAAAAATTTTTGTTTTTGTTTTTTTTTTTTTTTTTTGGGGGGGGGGGGTTTCCATATGTATCTTCTTGATTAATATAACCATGTTGTTGCACAAGGCTAGATTCTTTGCTGTTCCATAATTAGTCATGCTGGATATTTAATCATTAATTAACACCAGATGAAGCTTTCTGTTTAGCAGCATCTGTAAATTTTCATATGGCACAATTTATCAATGAGATATGTTTGCTTCTTTAGCTAATTACAGCTGCAGTGAACTCAACTGATATTGAAATGAAATTTTATTGATTACATGCTTATTGGGAATATAATCAAATGAAATATCTAAATTATCAAATGCTTTTTGCATAAATGTTAGCGCCAGGGCAGATTGAGACTGTTTTTAATCATCCTTTGTGACTACTGTTTGACATTCTCTTATATTTTTAACTAACAGAAAGTCTTGATTACTGTTCTATTTTCCTGAATGCATTGGAGATGTGAGATTCATGACTTGTTACTTTCCATTTTTCAGAATCAACCTGCTTTAGAGAAAGACAGGTATAAGATCCGGCAGGCATTTATTGCTGCTCCTGGAAATTCCCTTATTGTTGCAGATTATGGGCAGGTTAGTGGTTCGAGTTATCCAACAACCAGCATTTAATATTAGGTTTGATTGAAATATTTATTCAAATCACAGCTGGAACTTAGGATTCTTGCACATCTTGCTGACTGTAAGAGCATGTTGGATGCCTTTGAGGCCGGTGGAGATTTCCATTCAAGAACAGCAATGAACATGTATCCTCATATTCGTGAAGCAGTTGATAAGGGGGAAGTGCTTCTTGAATGGTATCCTCAACCTGGTGAGGCTAAACCTCCTGTTCCTCTATTGAAGGTGAATTCTTTTGCTACTGATGGTGTGGTTATTTCTTTAATTTCAGTTGGCTTGTTTTCTCATTCATCTTTCTGTTCCTCTCCTCTCTGTCTAAGGAGGTCAGGGATGTGATATAACTGTTGAAACGGGTAGGATGAAAAGAAATCTTGCAAACCCCATCATGTTGCATTAGCACTTTTCTATATGTATCTTAAAGCAGAACTGCTAACAGTGCTTTGAGTTTGTATGGTTTAAATAAAGCCTGAAAGCATTTGTAAATTCCTTTTCATTTTTTATTTTTTATTTTTTTCTAGTATGTCTATGGGAAGCGAGTTGATGAATATAGGAAATATGAGACAGACAGATATAGGAAACCCTAAACATACATATGTTAGGCTTAGGCATTACTGGCAAGGTCAGTGTTATGTTCCTGAGTTATGGATCTGGATGCCAGCCCATATTGGAAACTCGTCAAAGGGAGTTCCAAACCTTAGGCTCATTGGATATAAAGAGCCTTGTACCTCTTATACTTGTTAGCCAGAGAGAGAATTAAACCTCTACAATATAATTTCAATGGAATTTCTGCTTGTTTTATTTCTTCCAAACGTTCTTTAAAATAGATTACATAGGAAAGATATGAAAGCTAAAATTAAGGATTCCTACTATAAAGAATGTACTTTCTAAATAAAGTCTCCTTTATTAGATTACTACTAAAAATAAATTCAGTAATACTATTGGTCTTCCTTTTCATCTCTGGCACAATATCCTTTTCATCTTTGGCACTATTGTAACCATAACAGTTAGACAGCATCTCTACATTTATTTGAACTTTGAAGCATTTATTCAGTGTGCAGATATATTGTCCAATCAAGAGTGGTTTATTGAAATGAATTCTTTTTCAACCTTAACAACTTCTGTGTCTTGGGCTGAACTACCATCTGAAACTGGGGGTTAAAAAAACAAAAGCGATTTCCTTACAAAAATTTTTAAATCAATGAGAGAATTTGTGTTTTTTTTTTCTTTATCTGTTTATGTGTCATAACATGTTATCTTCCCTGTCTTTAAGATTTGATTTTTCATTTCAATAGTTATTTTTGCGAACAGGAAGAGTAATATTATGATTTTGTTTGCCTGTTATTCTAATTGAGATTATTTTTGTGGTTCCAACTTTTTTTTTTTTGGGCTACCCTTGATATATCTATATTCTCAGTTATGTTGTACTCAAAAAGTAATCAGATTATAGAATTTAAATTGCCTAACCTTTGCAAGTAATATTTCAGGATGCTTTTGGTTCTGAAAGAAGAAAAGCTAAGATGCTCAACTTTTCTATTGCATATGGAAAAACACCAGTTGGGCTTTCCAGAGATTGGAAGGTAATTGTGTTATGACACTTAAATAGCAAGTGATTTCTTCTGATTTCAGTTGAATCAAGTTGACTGCAGATATGTTGCTATCTTCTTTTCCCAGGTTTCTATAGAGGAAGCTAAAGAAACTGTTGAACTATGGTATAGAGAAAGGCAAGAAGTGCGTAAATGGCAAGAAGCTTGCAAGCGAGAAGCTAGAGAATATGGATGTGTTCACACATTACTTGGACGGGCTCGAGTCTTCCCATCAACGGCTGATGCAAGTAATGCCCAAAAGGGCCATATTGAACGGGCTGCTATAAATACACCAGTGCAGGTGCTTCCATTTCTGATTTGACTTTCAACTACTATTCTCTCTCTCTCTGTCTCTCTAACTTAGATGGCTGGTACAGGGTAGTGCCGCTGATGTTGCAATGTGTGCTATGTTACAAATATCAAGTAATACACGTTTGAATGAGCTTGGATGGAAACTGCTTCTACAGGTTAAAATCGTGTTCTTTTCCTACTACAATTCTGTCCAGTAATGTGTATGCTACATTTATAATATTTTATTTTAATCGAATCCTGGGAAGATGGATTATTTTGAAAGTAAAAGCTGGTGTAATGAAAGCTGAATTTAGGGAATTTACTATTATAAATGTAACATATGACAATACTCCAAGTTGAACTTCTCCCCTTGTCTTGCATGTAGTTAAAAAGATTTAGATACTTCTCGAGGGATTTGGAAGAATTACACATGATACTGCTCAATCAATATCAATTGTAAATGTTAGCGTATCAGTTCTAAGATATCTTTTGTGGAGTGTAACTTTTATTTGAAAAGCAGATTCATGATGAAGTAATCTTGGAAGGACCAAGTGAGTCAGCCGAGGAAGCCAAGGCCATAGTTGTTGACTGCATGTCCAAACCCTTTGATGGAGAGAATTTTCTTAAAGTTGAATTAGCTGTTGATGCAAAATGTGCTCAAAACTGGTATGCTGCTAAGTAAGGTTGCAGTTCCACAACCATAACCGGAGCTCTTACGGATTTTATTTTTGCATTGAGAATGGAGTTGTGTTGGAGAAATTTCTCCATTTCTGTGTCCAAAGGTTACAAAGCCATTCATGCGGGATTGTGGTACAGAGGCGTGATTCTGGAGAGCAGCACAGTTTTGGTACAGGATAGGTATGCGAGGATGCATCTTGTGCTGCTTTTTTTTGGTGCGTTTTGTATCAAGGTTCTTGGATTGATTACAAATCTTTTCCCTTAAAATTTTTGGTGATAGCTTAGAGCTATGCACAATTGTAAAAATCTGTGATGTATTAAGCGCATACGATCCGTTTTCTTCTGTAAATTTTGTTAACTGTTGTGTATATAGCCATTTATATGTTGAATTTCTGTCAAAGCCATGTTGATTAAAGACCATTAGGCCATGTTTGGTAAGAGATAATGAATTGAAATGTATTGAATAATGTAATGAAATAAAAAATATAATGTAATGAAATGTAATTGTGATTATATTATGATGTTTAATAAAATACGTTAACGTAATGTAAATACAAATACATTCCTATATATTTATAACTATCAATTAATTTTTTATATAATTATTTTATTTTTTAATTATTTTATATATTTATTATATTATAAAAATATAAAAATCTGAACTTAATAAAATATATTAAGATGCTTGTATATGAAAGGTGAATACAACCATGAGTTTGAAATTGTTGTGGAGATAAATAAATACTAGGAATTTTGGGACAATTTTTTAAATAATGTTATTTAAATAATTAATTATTAAATTGGGGTTGATGGGAAAAAATTTACCAAAATGGGGTGGTTGGGAGATGCGGAGGGGACAGATTTCTGCCAAACCTGAAACCGTTGGTCCAGTTTTTCGTGCCGATTATTAAATTAATAAATTTTTAATATAATATAATTTATTTTTTTAAATAAAATAAAATAGATACCCGCAATAAATTATCATTCCAATTTTCATCCAATATTAAAAAAATAATATATATATTTATATTCTAATATATTTAATTTATTTTTTCATTAAATTCTATCTGTGCATTTCTATCTGTACTGTCTTCTCTTTTTGTTACATTAAATTCTTACTTTAACGTAATGGCTTTCAAATTGTGCACCTGTACTTTTGATCTATTCACAAATAAATATTTACTTTTTAAACGTATTATATATTTGAATATAAATTTTCAAAAATTATCCTTTACATAATAAAAATTAATTCAATTTTCAAAATACAACTAATAAATTAATTATTTTTTAAGCAATGCAAATTACTAAATACATAGGATAATATATGGGTTTATTTTTGTGAAAAAAAAATGAAGTCGGGCACTTATTTATGAATGGAGGGAATAAATAATAGACATTATGCTATTAATGACAATCCATCCCATAAGTATTATCCATCATTAATAACCCAATTCATTTATTAAAAAATAAATTAAATTATATTAAAATTTTATTAATTTAATAATTGGTAATTTTTTTAATATTTAATGAAAATTAGGATGATAATTTATTGCGAATATCTATTTTATTTTATTTTATTTAAAAAATTAAATTAAAAATTAAATTAAAAATTTATTAATTTAATAATCGGCACAGAAAATTGTGCTCTGAAACCACTGGTCAGACCGGCGATTTCAAATTTGGCAAAAATTGTCCTCTCCGCGTCTTCCAACCACCCCATTTTGGTAAAATTTTTCCCATTAACCCCATTTTTGTAAATAGTTTTTAATAAAACCCCATTTTAAAAAATATCCCCATATATTATCCTATGTATTTAGTAATTTGCATTGCTTAAAAAATAATTAATTTATTAGTTGTATTTTGAAAATTGAATTAATTTTTATTATGTAAAGGATAATTTTTGAAAATTCATATTCAAATATATCATACGTTTAAAAAATAAATATTTATTTGTGAATAGATCAAAAATACAGGTGCACAACTTGAAAGCCATTACGTTAAAGTAATAATTTAATGTAACAAAAGGAGAAGAGAGTACAGATAGAAATGCACAGATAAAATTTAATGAAAAAATAAATTAAATATATATATATATATTAGAATATAAATACATATATTATTTTTTTAATATTGGATGAAAATTAGGATGATAATTTATTGCAGGTATCTATTTTATTTTATTTAAAAAATAAATTAAATTATATTAAAAATTTATTAATTTAATAATCGGCACGAAAAACGGAACAGATTTCTGCCAATCCTGAAACTGCTGGTCTGACCAGCATCTCTCAACCATCTGTCCCCTCTGCGTCTCTCAGCAGAAATTTGTCCCCTCAGCGTCTCTCAACCATCCCATTTTGATAAAATTTTTTCCATCAACCCCATTTTTGTAAATAGTTTTTAATAAAACCCCATTTTAAAAAATGTCCCAGGAATTTTCTATTCTACTGCTTCCTTCGAGCCCATGATCGGACACACTCTCTTTTCTAGGTGCGCTTCACTTGAATGGCCAGTGTCTTGTCAATATCTGGGCAAGGATCTTTGTTTTTGTCAGAGATCTCTCTGAATTGGAATGTTACAACTTGATTTTCCAAGGCAATACTGCTCAAATTCATTATACAAATTCACCATTAGTATCTTTGGAAGAATTGCAGTTTCTAAGCAGAAGAAAGAAGTAGGGGAGGTCTACCAGTTCAACAACCTGCTCGGAATTGGCAGAATTGCAGTTTCCAAGAGCATAATTTCCACAAGAACCATATGGATCGCCGAAGCTTGCAAACTCCACGACCGTAATTGTCTTGTGGTCAGCACACTTGAAGTGAGCTGCTGGCGGAACATAATCGACAACAGGTTTAAAATTGTTATTCTTTCTCGTCCATGATTTCACATTTGGTAGATGATATTCTGTTATCAGACTGCAGATTGTATCCCTATTCACTGTTAAAATCTGTATCTGACCAGGATGCGAAGGCACCTCCTCCAGATTATTCTTTTGCTTTAAATAAGATCATGGATATATGAAAAAAAATTCAGAAGACTCAACCACGGAAACACTAAAATGGCAATTTTTTAATGCTTAATCACAAACTCACTTACACTTCACTATGATATATTCATAGACATGTTACTAAGAAGTTGAAGGTTAAGTAATTGCTAGTGCAGAATTATCACATGAGAAAGCCATCAGAAGAATGTAATGTATAAATAAAAAATTAGCTAAAAAACCAGCAGATCATTAGTAAAGCCGAACCATGACTTCTTAGACATGTGTTAGCATCATAAATATCAGCCTTTGTATTAAATACTAGCAATTCTCAAGTGTTTGTAATATGAACTCCTAATGCAGAAAAGCAGAATACTCTCTTAATTCAACCAAAGCATCTAAATTAGTGGCAAAAATTGGCTCTGATGAAATAATATATGTTCAAGTGTAAATACACGTCACTATTAAGTAATCAAAACAAAAACATAAAAGAAAATAAAATGATAAGGAATAGTGAGGGATTATGGATAGTATTAATTTTTAAATTCAATCAAAAATTCCCTTTATTAATTGTCCGTCCACATGAACAAGAATTCTAATTTTAATTTCCCCCACTCATTCTCGTGCCAATTCCCTCAAACAAACAAAAGGGTAACATTAAACTGAAATAAAATAGCAAATTTAGCATCAGAGAAATAACAAGGAAATTAAAAGAGGAAATTAAACTATGCTTTTACTGGGTTCATACTTCATCTATCATAATTAAACTACCCTTAAGCCTTTTTCTAAATCCTTAAATTTAAATCTCTTAATCATCAAAACAGTTCATCCTCAATTTGCTGCTCAAACAAGTGATTGAAGCCTTATGGCTAGGCTGGAGTTACTTCATTTTGACACCTAGTTGAAAGTAAGAAGACCAAGATTTCAACTCTCAACTCTATAATCAAAACAGTTCACATAGGCATTTTGACAAACATCTATTGAACATGAATTTTTCTTCCCCGGTCTTACGCATTTTTTCAATTTTTTCCACCACCACATTTAGCTCAAATTCAACACCAGAGAAATCATTTTTCAACCTTGACTCATCACATAAATATCAATTCAATACTTAGTTCAAAGGAGGGTGTTTGCTTTGAGTACGTTGTAAACTAAGAATAAAAAAAAAAAAGAAAAACAGAGAAAAATTCTACAGAACTGAGGCCTGGCATAGCTAAACATTTATCAACGATCAAATGAATAAATCGTGAAGGGAGACGAGAAACTGACCTAATTGAATTCAAAACATAGAGAAAATCTGAGCAGAGAAATGGGATCTGAAGTAAGAAGAGGCGGTGGCGACCAGCGGAGGACGGGATCGACAGGGGCGGTGAGTGCAGCGGTGGAAGCGAATGGGAAGATTAGTGAGAGACGGCACACACTGCTTAAGAGAAACAAAGAGAAACGGAGAGTAATGTAATAAAAAATACCAGCAAAATTTATGGATTAGATAATACATTCATTAATATATTCAAAAATACATTTGTATTTCTCATTAAGTTACCATAGAAAAACTTTAAATTAACAAATAAGAGATTAATTACATTTTGAATTACATTACGTTACACTTCAACGTATTAATTATAGCCTTAGACTCTGTTTGATATGATGTAATGTAATAACAAATGTAATGAATTAGAAAATATAATGTAATAGAATGTAATTGTAATTACATTACTATATTTGATTACATTAATAATGTAATGTAAATAAAAATACATTCTTATATTTGGTTAGATTATATACATATATTGAAATGTAATTATATTTATAATTATCAACTTATTTTTTTATATAATTATTTTATTTTGTTGTTTATAATTATTTTATATATTTATATAATTATAAAAATATAAAATTCCAAACTTAATAAAGCATAATTAAAAAAAATATATTTACTACTACATAAAACAAATAAAAATAGCGTAAAAATATTAAACAAGGGTAAATAGAAGGATTGAGAAATCCATTAATAAATATATTCAATAATACATAAGTAATTAGGGTTACATTACATTATTAGGCTTTTGTATTACCAAACATATAATTCATTACTGGATTGATTATATTAAATTCTAATACAGGCTACCAAACATCGCCTTAAAGTTTTATTTAACAATAATTTGAGTCATTTTTGAAGGGAGACGATTCGGTGCGCATTGTGTTGGTGCACTGTGCGTTATGCACTGTTCGATTGAATGATCATTGCATATTGACACTATACACTATGTCCTATGCACTGTCTGATCAAATAAGCAACAGATATTGATGGTGTTTGGTTATCTGATTGGATGGGGCACTCATTTACTGTGCAGTTCATTAACACTAATTTTCAAGATCAACTTATTTCTCTTATTTAAATTTTTACTGTATTTGGTATAATGTAATGTAATTAAAAATGTAAAGATTTTTTTGTTTGGTAATTTAAATTTTGTATGGTGTTTTATAGTAACAAACAAGTATGTATTAGAAAATAAGAGGAACGATGGAAGACTCTGGCTCTGAGCTCCCTCCTCGGACGCGGACAGGGCTACGAAGAAAATTAAGCGCAGATTTGAAACCTCCAGTCCTTCTGCTTATCGAGATAGTTTAGTCTCGGGTACCTTGATGGAATCTTCCATGGAGGATGTCTTTGACACTATGGATATTAATCTTGAGTCAGGTGATGTAAATGCTGATCGCACTGGTTCCATTCCTGTTGTTTGCTTCTAGGAGAACTTGAAGAACAAACTCTCGAATACTCTTGGAAAAGCAGTGGTGGTGAGTTTGCTGGGCAAGACAATTGGTTACAAAGCTTTGTGTGCCAGGCTCCAAAGCTTATGGAACCTTACAGATGCAAAGATTCTGGATATAGGTAGAGGTTTTTTTCTCATTCAGTTTTCAACTGATTATGAGTACAGGCGAGCTTTGTATGAAGGGCCTTGGGTGGTCAATGGAGCCTATCTTCTGGTTCAGAAGTGGAGTCCTAAATTTCGAGTTTCTAATGGAGCAGTAGGCACCACCACGGTTTGGATTCGCTTACTTGAACTGCCTCTCCAGTACTATTCTTGTAATGTGTTAACTGCCATAGCTGAGGCTATTGGACCTGTAATCAAAGTGGACTATAATACTAGCGAGTTTTATAGGGGCCGTTTTGCTCGTGTTTCGGTTTCTATCAATCTTATCCAGCCTTTAGTGTCCATGATAGACATTGATGGGGAAATTCAGAAAGTAGAGTATGAGAATCTGCCAGATATATGTTTTCATTGTGGAAGATTTGGCCATTTTGAGTCTTACTTCAGATGAGTGACCAAGAGGCTGTAAATACTGGAACTTCAGATGTCACCTCTGGTGAAAATACATGCCATTTTGGACCGTGGATGGTGGTTGAGAAACGGAAAAGGAATGGCAAAATTCCCAACGCTAATTCCGAAAAAAAGCCCGAGATTAAAGGTCAAGGATCTCGGTTCTCCGTCTTGGATGAGGAAACCAACGCCAATACAGGAGACTTTGTAGCTGATAAGGAAAATATCCCCAATCAAGCTAATATTACGGTTGAGAGTCCAGCTGTTGAAGGACTGAGGACTTACTCCCCATGTGGTACTAAATCTCTCCTTGCACGTGGAAGGGGGGGCATGAAGAAACATAGCCAAACACGTGGTCAAATACAAAAAAAAAAAAAAAAAAAACAAAGAGTCCACTGCATGCAAAACTAAAACGGTCTTGGGAGACATTTTTGAGTTCAAAAATCAACTTCAAAATGCTGACACCTTGATTGCTTTACCTTCTACTCTTAATCCAGAAAACATGCAGTTTTTGGTAGATTTCAGCAAGGAACCTTGAGTTCCAGCAGAGCCGTTCCTATGCTCATAACTGGTGTTGATACCAATGGAGTAAATGACTTGCGATAGCCTGAAGAAAGACCCCCTGATCTAGAATTGCCTGATGGTAGTTCAGGTAAAGGTGGCATGATTTTGGATACTGCAAACATTTCTACAGGACATGGGAACTCTTATGAGGATACTGATGACCTTTTTGAAGATGATGGTCCACTTGATCCCTAACACGCGGGAGGGTTGAGTTTGGTCCTCTTAACTTTCTCCCTTTTTCCTTTGTTATAATGTCTATTCTCACATGGAACTGTCAACGAGCCAAGAGCTCCTTCTTTATGCGAACTCTTAAATGCTTTATCCAGAATTATAAGCCAAGCATGGTGGTTCTTCTTGAACCTCGCATTAGTGGCAAACAAGCTAGACTCTTGTATTTCAAAAATTGGTTTTGACCGCTCTCACAGGATCGAGGCAACCGGTTTTAGTGGAGGGATTTGGATCCTTTGGAAGGATGACTGGCAAGTGGATATCCTCATTAATAAAATCCAGTTTGTCCATGCTCGTATTTCTATTAATGGGAGCTTCTTCATTTATTTCACTGCTATTTATGCCCATCCAGCAGCTTCTGTCGGCAACAGACTTTGGCCTCATCTTCAGGATATCAATTTGAAGACTTATGAGCCTTAGGTTCTTGTTGGCAATTTTAACTCTCTTTTTCATGGCTTGGAAAAAAAAAGGTGGCTCCCCTCATCGGACTGGTGTTTGCAGATTTTTTCTTGAGTGGTTTAACTTGGCTAAACTTATAGACTTGGGGTACAAAGGGCTTGACTTCACGTGGAAGATGGGGAACCTGTATGAGAGGTTAGACCAGGGTATCTGTAATAATTCTTTGCGTGCAAAATTTCACGAAGGCGCTGTCTTACATTTGGCTAGGCTGGCCTCGAATCACAGACTGCTTCTGCTGAAATTTAGCAGTTACCAACCCCACCAAGGTGCACGGCCTTTTAGATTCATTCAAGCTTGGCTCACCCATCCTGATTTTCATAGTTTCATTTGCAGTAACTGGCACAGGGGGTCTAATTTCACGAGTCAGATCGGCCATTTAACTGAGCAGCTCAACTGGTGGAATAAGCATGTTTTTGGGAATATTTTCCAGCAGAAATGCAAGCTTCTAGATCGCATTTCTAGAGTCCAGCAAAAGCTCATGAGGAAGCAGTCCTACCACCCTGAAAATCTGCTGATTTCTTTACAATCTGATCTTGATCAAATTCTTCTTCGGGAAGAACTTTTCTGGTTCCAGAAATCTCGGAGTGAATGGATGCTTTGGGGTGATAAAAACACTACCTTCTTCCATCAAAGAACTATCCGAAGACGCAAGAGGAATCATATTGAATATCTTTAGGATATGGATGGAAAATGGCAAGAGGATCCAGATACTCTTCGTACTATGGCTGTTAACTTCTTTTCCCAACTCTACTCTGATGAAGGTATTGCTCGGCCTTCTTACTACCTCAGAGATTGCTTCCCAGTTCTTGGAGAGCAGCTTATTCAGTTGGGCAGAGAGTTTTCCAATGAAGAAATTAGAAAAGCCTTGTTTGATATGAAGCCTTGGAAGTCGCCTGGAGTGGATAGTATGCATGCCGGTTTCTATCAAGCTAAATGGCAAGTGGTTGGCCCTGATGTTTGTGAGGAGGTGAAGCGTGTTCTTCATGGAGGCCAAGTGGAGTCTGAAATGAATAAGACTCTTCTCTGTCTCGTCCCGAAAATTGAGGTTCCAAAAAATCTTTCCCATTTTCGCCCAATTTCCCTTTGCACTGTTCTTTACAAGATAGTGACAAAGACTATAGCCAATAGATTGAAACGCCTCATGCCTTCCTTAGTTGGGCCAATGCAAACGAGTTTCGTTCCAGGCAGACACATCACCGAGAATGTCATCATTGCTCAAGAAGTTATCCACACTATGAGAGCAAAGAAAGGGAAATTGGGGTTCATGGCTATCAAGGTTGATCTTGAAAAAGCCTACGATCGTATAAGCTGGGACTTCTTGAAGGAGACTCTCAATGAGGTTGGCTTTCCTAATGCTCTTATTGAAGTTATTATGGGTTGTGTTACCACTAGCACCACGCAGATTTTATGAAATGGGAGTATGACTGGCTCTTCCACTCCTAGCCGTGGCCTCAGGCAGGGGTGTCCTCTTTTGCCCTACCTCTTTGTGTTGTGCGTGGAGAGAGTCAGCCATGGAATCTTTGATGCAGTAAGCAATGGTTCCTGGCAGCCTATCCGGTTAAATAAAGGAGGCCCTGCGATCAGTCATCTCTTCTTTGCTGATGACTTGATCTTGTTTGCTAAGGCAGATGAGAGACAGGCCCAAGTGATCTGCTCGGTTCTTCATCATTTTTGCAATAGCTCAGGGTAGAAAATCAGTGCTTATAAAACCAACGTGTACATCTCCAAGAATGTAGCCTCTCAACATTGTCGTGAGATCCTACGAAGGCTGGGCTTTCAAGAAACTCAGGATCTGGGTAAATACCTTGGGATGCCTTTACTCCATTCTCGAAGGACTCATAAGCATTATATGTATTTCCTTGATCAAATGAAAAATAAGATTCATGCTTGGAACTCCACTCGTATCTCCATAGCTGGCTGTGTTACTCTTGCCAGTGCTGTTCTCTCTGCCATGCCAACTTATGTCATGCAAGCTTCCATTATTCCTGCAACTCTTTGCCAGGACTTTGGAAAAACAACCCGTGAATTTCTTTGGGGTGGTTCAGCTCAAACCCGCAAGATGGCTATGGTTCAGTGGGAGATGATTATCCAGCCTAAGCTTTCTGGGAGGCTTGCTATACGAGATCCTCACTCTCTTAATAAGGCTTTCATTATGAAGCTTGCTTGGCAGATTTTTACCCGTTCGGACCAGTTCTGGGTAAAAATCATCACTGCAAAATATAGCTTTAACTGGGATTATGGGAGACACCCTATGGTTAAGAACAACTCTTCTATCCTCTAGAAGGGTATCTGTGATTGCTGGGATAATATGTTGGCCCATGCTTTTTGCTCCATTGGCAATGGGTTAAAAACTAAATTTTGGTTTGATCACTGGGTTCCAGGTCTGCCTTTTTCTCTGTTCCACTTTGCTTCCAAGCCGATTCCTGAGAGCTTGATTTATCAACCAGTTGCTTTCTTTGCCAATGATTTTTATGGGTGGAATTGGGTGCTTCTAGCTGAATTTCTACCATCTAAAATCCTCAATAAAATTGCTAGTATTTGCCCTCTAGCTAATGGGGCTGACGACGATTATTTCTTCTGGAGCTTGTCTGCTACAGGAGGGTTCACAGTTAAATCAGCTTACCTCTCTCTCAGTACTTGTAGCCAGAGCAGTAGGAATGTAATCTGGGGTAAGGTTTGGAAGCTACAAGTTCCTCAAAGAGTGAAAATGTTTATCTGGCTGTCTTTGAACAATGGCTTGATGACTAACTTTGAAAGAAGAAGAAGGCATCTTACTGAGTCTAGTAGCTGCTACCATTGCTTGAATATAATGGACCTCTTCATGTTCTAAGAGACTGTATCATTGCCTTTCAATTCTGGATTTTCATGATTCCGGAGCAATTTTTGAGCGATTTTATGGCTGCCTGCACTCTTGGATGCTCTATAATTTTAATCTCAGTAAAGTGGTGGTTGATGGCATCTACTGGCCGATTATTTTCAGCTCCGGCTGCTGGACTCTTTGGAAGAACAGGAATGAGTCCATCTTCCAAGACCGACGCAAGCCAACTTGGGCTCTCGTTAATGCAGCGCTCTCGTCTGCTCGCACTTCTCAAGCCTCACTGTCGATAGAGCAGCAGATTGAGACTCACGGTGGTCAGAGGACTAAATTTAGTTGGATTTGTCCTCCTCCTAGCTTTGTGAAAATTAAGTAATGGCAGTTGGGTTTCTGGTTTTGTGGCTAAATTTGGTCTCTGCTCCATTCTGCATGCAGAGCTTTGGGGAGTGTTTTATGGCCTGCGTAGAGCCAAAGACATGGGATTCTCACAGATCCTGATGGAGTGTGATAACAAGCTTGCTGTGGATATGATTTGTGGCAATGGTGCTATCAGTGCGTGCAGCGCCTCCTTGGTCAGCAGGATTCACTCCCACGTGTATAGGGAGGTCAATTTCACTGCTGATTTATTGTCTCATTTAGCTTGTAATTTTCCTTTTGGTTACTCTATTCTGCCTTTGGCCCCCAAGGAATTGGTCATTGGCTTAACCATGATCTTGTAGGTGTTTCCTACCTTCGGTAGTTTGCTCTGTTTGTGAGCTTAGCTCACTTTCTTTTACCAAAAAAAAAACAAAAAAAAGTATGTATTTCTCAATATATCCATTAATCTATTTTCTAATTCATAAAATATTGTTATATTTTCCATTACAAATCGTGAATCAATCCATTCGTCCTTTCTGTCTCTCTGTTGCTCAAATCGTCGCCACTCTTCCTTTGGTGTCCAATTATCACCGTCAGTGATGTCAAACTCACCGCACCGCCATCTGCCACTGGTATCATCAAACTCGTCTCCTCTTTTATTTCTCTATTTATTTTATTTCTTTCAGCATGTTTGGTTTGCAAGAAAGATTAAGCTAAAATTTACGCAACTTGAATATCATATTCTTCATTTTCATTGATTAATTACTCTCGGTTTCAGCTAAAAATTTCTATCATTCATATTCACTGTCAATAATGTCAGAAATTAAAAACTGCTGTATCTTTAAAATTCTCTTTATCTTAGAATTCGAGATTTTGTCTCTTGGCCTATTTTTTTAATTATCATAGATCAGATATTGGGGCTTTTTGAGGATTTAGTCCCTCATTTTCTGGTTGTGATTAACTAATAAATTTCACTTATATATATGTATAAAATTAAAAATTTCGCACCTAATTGACTGGTTGAATACATCAATGTAGTTTATTAGTTAGGTATCCACATACCTTCATCATGTTTTCTCATATATTGTCATGTTTCACATACTTCTATGATCATTTCAAGCTTTCATATGATGATATACATTCAAATTCCACCGATATTTATTTATTATATGAGTTAATTAGGTACGAAATTTTTAATTTTACATGTATACATAAGTGAAATTTATTAGCTTGAAAAATTTGGATCATTTCTCGATTTATTTATGTCATCCTTGCACAGATGTCATGCTAATCTTCTCTGTATCGTTCAAATTTTAAGGGATGTCTCCGCATACTTCATGAAATATGTTATAAAATAATCATAAAAAATAATAAACTCATAAACAGTAATCATATATTAAGATCATTGATTGATTTGAAGCATTAAAGCTCGTTTGGAAAATAAATAAATAAAATGGTTTCTTTCTATCACTTTCATGAGATTTTATAAATTAAACTTTTTCTATTTTTACCATTTATTCTTCTAGGGTTAAGGGTTAATTGTGCCCTTCAAATATTCAAAACAGCTCACATGTCCCTAATTTCTTTTTTTTTTTCATTCAAATATGCCACTAAATTTTATTTTAGTCCAGTTTTATCTTTCAACTATCTAAAGTGGCAAATTCGTGGAAGTATTTTGGTTCAAATATGTCTCGCCACTGCTCATAGATATACTCTTTTTTTTTGTCCAAATAGTATCCTTAATTATGTTTGGCCTCGTTATATAAAGGATATAAGTGTTTTTATTTTTTTAATAGGGAAAAGGAAGGGTGGACGGTCGAATATAAAATCTCTGGTTATATTGGAACTAATTTTACACTAGGATGTCTTCTTGGAGACATACAAGTGTTTTTATTTTAAATGGTTAAGGGATTTATTTGGAGGGAAAAAAAGAATAGGGGTGTAGTTGTACTGAAAGAGACATTTGGTATATTTGGTTATAGAAACAAGAGTTTAAAGGTAAATTTGGAAAATAAATGTGGGCTATTTTCAATAATTGAAGGTAAAAATTAAACGGATTAGATTGCACAAATTCAAGTCGAAATTACTTTCGGATCATTCATTGGCTGGATCATTTTCAAGTTTACACTGAATTCTCATGTGAAATCCACATTTTTTTTTCAGCAATGGATCAATTGATTGATTTTCATAATATCATATTTTTTTTTCTTAAATATCGATATATTTTAACTATTTTTCATTTTAATTATAATTTTTAAAAATTTAAAATATATTTAAATGGTTTTATTAAAAAAATTTGAAACGTATATTAAAAAAAAACTCAATTAGAATATGCTTTTATATTAACTAGTTGATCCAAATACATTAAACAATATAAAATGATTTATTATATAAACACGTTCCTTAAATAGGGTTTTCAAGTATTAAACTATAATTTTTACGTAAAATATTTCAGTTTTATGACATATTTTCTTTTCTGATTTATCAATCTTTTACCGAAAAAAAAAAGTCAGTTTCGGATTTTAATGACCATTTTAGAAAATAAAACGCATTAAAACAACAAAGAGATGGCTGATTTTGTAGCACCAGGGCCACCCACCATTTCAATACAATTTAAATCCTACACTTCCACATTGCTGTTTTTCAAATTCCTAACACAAATGAATTTGAACACCACATATATAATAGGAGGGAAAACTATGCTAAAATTTGAACCATGATTAGTTTAAGGTCCCAAACTATACCCTGATATGATAAAAATATGGTACGCTCATGGACGTATATAAAGTGAAAATTAACAATTAACAAGTTAGTAGCTAGTCTGGGACACAAATGGTATTTACGCAAAAGTTCAGGTTAATTTCGTGAATTGCTCAAATTATGTCATGCATGCATAATTATATGTAACTATGGATAAAAAAGTTAAACAAGTCTTAAATGTGTGCAAATGGGAACACTACAAGAAAATCAGCAAATAGCAATGGAAATTAGCAATCGAATTTGTTGAATTTCCGTTGCTAATAAAAATTAGCAACGAAAAATATCAACGGAATATTCGGTTGCAAATTTGGCAGTTGGTATTTTTAGCAACGAAAATTATTTTCCGTTGCTATTTTTACCAACGGAATTAGAATTTCCGTTGCCATATTTAGCAACCGAAATCAGTTTTTGTTGCTATTTCTAGCAACCGAATTGACGTTTTGGTTGCTAAATTCAGCCAAAATTATAAAAAAAATTGCGACAGAATTTCTTCGCTATTCCGTCACTAAATTATTGTTGATTTTGATGAGAGGTTGAAGGGACTCTTCATGCTTTGCAAATTTCAAAATTTCCATCAGAAAACAACCACAGCTGAAAGAAAGTTGAATTGTGTTTCATAGTTAGCTCAATATTGCAATTAAAAAAAAGCCACAATTGAAAGAAAGTTGAATGATGTTTCAATTCAAACCAATAAATGAATGCACGGCGTCAATGAAATACTAAAGCAGAGCAATAGGAAAAAAATGAGCAGCAGCAAGGGCTATCCATCCAAACAATTTGTTAGATATAAAGATGCAATTAATCATTTCATTAATTTTACATCTGATGGAAAACAGATCAGAAAATAAAAATCAAAAATCAAAATTAAAAACTATTCAAAATCAAACCATATTTTTTGTGAGCATATTGATTTTTTTTTGAGAAGCTATAATGTTAGAGATAAAGAAAGAACTAAAATTGCTAACAGCTTACAACATTTCATTTTTCCCTCTCAATTTTTTTCTTTCACACTTTTTTCTGTCAAACTGAATCATGTATAATTCTCACATCAAAATGTATCACTAGGAATTTAGGCACTAGCATTTTCGTCAAATTCTTATAAAGGTCGAAAACTGATAGCCATATCACATGGAAGTTTGCAATGATACCACAAAACGTGACATAAAGACGAATAGGAAAAATAGATATAACCATTTATGATGGGAAAAAAAAACCTATAGTAAACAAAGTTTATGAAATTACACGGAGAAATTCTTTTTACCTCCTCAGCTTCAGAAACTTGTCCACTTTCCAACTCCGTGCGCTTAACCTGCTGCATGTTTGATAAAAAAGCTTAACATGTAGGGAATGTCAAATGCTAAACTAAAACTTGATCAATCTACATGGAGAAGTCTAAGTGGGTATTTTTCCTCCTTTTGCTCCAAGATTATGGCTGCCCTGACAAACCCCATTTGTGACTTTGCCCAAAGGTGTCCCCAAGTCATGCATCAATAATTAAAAAGTATCAATGGAGCACAGCAAAGAGTGATTTACAGCAAAATCCTGGTTGTCTACAGCATTTAGAGATGTACAAAGCAAACAACTTTGTGTGGATTAATTTATAAAACTTATCAAAAACCATAACAAAAAAGCTGGAAAGATGGAAGTATTATTTCACGTATATGCTAAGATAAATGCCAATAGCAAGTTCTCAGAAATTTAAAGTAAGAATCATATATAAAATACATTTCTAGTGCAATATTAGGACAAGTAAGACATTTTAAGAGGCCGCACAGCAAATTAAGGCATTTACTTCCCGATGTAATTAATACTTTTTTTGTGTGTGGGTGTGTGTTGTGTGTTTATGCATTTTTTTTGGAGGGGGGTTAACAGATAACCTGCTTCATTGATGAACTAGCAGGCCTCCCCTCAATTGGATCTTCTAATTTAACAGCATCTCCTGCATTAGAAGTGGCATTGTTCTTCTTTTTTGAGTCAATAGTATCAACATGTTCCAGTGACGGTCGAAGCTGCACCACTGCATGAATCGGATTCAGGGATAATTGCAAGAGCACAGATAAGCCAAGGTCCCTTAACAAAGAACAAAAAGAAATTTGCAGTCACATTAACATGCATTAATCATGATTCTAAGTATAGGAGTAAAATTGAGAATCAAATTGCTGATTGAAATTATATTTTATGCATTGAAATACAATTCATAAGATTTTATACGCATCCCAAATAACAAATGATAAATATTCATATTCTAACTAATAATTATAAAGATTGGATACCCATCCTAAATCACAAATGATAAATATTTCATATTCTAACTAATAATTATAAACATTGAAAACCATTGCATTTGAATAAATATGGAATAATTATCTGGCCAATTAAAGAGGCGATTCAATCCTAGTCCTACTATGACTATTTTACTAAATCATACTATAGATAATAAAAATATGCACACACATATGAACTTCATTTTACAAATCATTCCGAAATACACAAAAACACACACAAGGGATTCATTTCCCATGTACATCTTCTGTCTTTCAGCGTGGGTATTTCATCAACTAGATAAAATTCACCCATAAACCATTAGAATCATCTCTGATTCCGCCCAATATCAATTAGCATGCTCAATTCAAATTCAATAATAATCTAATAATGCTGAAATTAAGATAGTCCAAATTCTTATCAAAATATGATGCAAAAGCAATTAATGTGACTATAGACTAAATATATTGGCATACAGTCAGTAGCATTATTTTAAATAGAAAAGTTAAACTTACAGAGATTTGTTCCAGCAAAATGTCTAAAAGATAAAATAGGGAAAAAAAGCAAAGCACAAAAGGCATAAGACCCAAAAGAAAAAAATAAATAATAAATAATGATTAACTGCTAATGATCCAAAAGAGAATGGCTGCCTAAGAATCAATAGTCCTTGATCATGGTTTGATGCTCAAGAGACGATAGCCATCAATAAGAGATATGATGCAATAAGTTCCATAGGTACAAAGTGCCATCTAATCTCCTTGCCACCATAAAACATGTGAGGCATCCTCTCTAAGCAAACTCAGGCCTTACATATGTTAAAATATGGGCCTTGTATGTTTATATGTGTGTGTCTATGAAATGAAAAATAACCATTTGCCACAAGACAAACTTCAGTTTTTTATTTTATGTTATAGCACTGGGAGCACATGCGGTTACAAAAAACAAAATGACCATAATGGCATGACGGGATATCTTAAACAGCAGATCAACAGCGCAAGACACATACCTTGTTGCCCATTAGAACTCCAACAGCATAACCTGAAGCATGAGGTGGCATAAATGAAGAGGACAGAATCTAGCCAGAAACAACGGAAATGATTACAAGTTATAACAAGTTCAAACAATAAATTAAGTTTCAAACTCGAAATATATGATTATCATCTGAAAAGAGGAAATAGTTATGCAGTTGACTAACTTTATAATTAATTAATATAGAGATCATAGAAACAATTGATAGATGATAAAGACTCAGCAGGAAGGTTTCAGCAAGCTGCAGAAGTTATGGACCAGTCTGACAAAAAGAACTACAGCAGATATGACAAATGACTATGTCCTTATTACACATTCATTTGAAACACAAGTAATAAACTAACAGAAGAATAGAGTTTTGAGCTGTAGATTCAGTTTTCCCGTCATAAGCATAAATAACGCAGCAAGAATGGGCCACAACATAACCTCAAATACAACTGTATTTTTAGTTTTTCACCAACCAGTTTTGGTGTAAGCTATAACAGTTATCAAGAAATTAAACTTGCAAAAATTACAATAAAAATCAAACATTGGTATTTGATTGTCCTCTTTGGCACTACTAAATAAGCTAATTCATGCACAAATAGCCTTTATTTGAAATACAAATTAAAGCAAACCCGCTTTTTGAGGTTGAATTTGCTGGCTTGAGCATGGTCCCAGTTGGTAGAATCATCTATGGAAAGATCAAACTACACTTTTGTGCATTGAGGTTTCACTCTAACTTAAAAACACAGATAAAATGGCCCTTCAAATCTCCCTTTCTTCAAAAATAACAACCATAAAGAACAGATAACGTATTAACTAAAATAATAACCTCCTCACATCGATCATCTAACTCGTATGGTCTCCAGCACGGTCTCAAAGGATACTGCATAACATAGAGCTGAAAAAAAATCCAAAACAACAAAATAAGAAAAGAAAATAAAAAAAATAAATAAATGCAATATGCATTCTAAAAGAGACCTAACCTTAGTATCGAAATCGATAGATGGAGTGAGAAAGACGTCAATTTCACGAACAATCATATCTTCTTCTTCTTCTTGTTTGTCTTCAGCCATGGGATCATCCACTTTCTTAAACAGCTCAACCTCCGCCGTGGAATCAATTTCCATTTTCACCGGTTCATTGTTCGAGACTAAGTGTTCCGTATTTGGTGTGACAATAATTACAGGTTTCACTTCTTACTTATCTTCATTTTTCTTAAGAAATGGTGCGCTCTGAAATTCGGGTTTCACTGCTAATATTGAATCCTAGGATTCTGGTTCCTTAGACAGCCTGAGCTTTTTCCTCGAAGCATCGCCGGCGGCACCTCCATCTTCATCGTCTTTGTCTGCCATGGTTTAGTTTGAAATTGAAAAATGAATGAACAGAAAAAAATTGGATTATTTATACCTAAGGCAATAAGGCAAAATTGAAAATAGCAACCGAATTTATTTCGGTGGCTAAAATAGCAACGGAGTAATATTTCCGTTGCTATTTTTCATTGAAAATGTAAATTAGTAATGGAATTCTATTCGGTTGCTAAATTAGCAACGAAATCTGATTTCCATTGCTAATTTGGATCTGAGTTTTTTTAATCAGTAATTTAGCAACCGAATACCAACGGAATTTTTTTCCGTTGGTAAAATAGCAACGGAATTCAAATTTGTTGCTATTTTACCAACGGAAAAAAAATTCCTTTGGTACTTTTGGTCCCAAAGATTTTCCACATGCTCCGCAAAATACCAATGGAATTAATTTTTTGTTGCTAAAATTGCAACCGAATTTAAATTCCATTGCTATTTTAGCAACAGCAACGGAAAAAAAAATCCATTGCTATTTTTAGACCCAAAGTTATTCCACCTCCTTGGCATCAAAAATACCAACCGAATTCAGTTTCTGTTGCAAAAATAGCAACAGAATTTAAATTCGGTTGTAATTTTAGCAATGAATAAATTTTTTCGTTGCTATTTTTCGTTCCAAAATTTATCCGCCAAAAGTTGGTGCCTTTTTTAGCAACGGTTTAAGGGTTCCGTTGCTAAATTTTGGCGCTAATAATTTACTCCACTTTTAGCAACGGAAAATAACCAAATATATTTTCGTTGCTAAATTTGCAATGTTTAACCAAATTTAGCAACGGAATCAATTTCGTTGCTATTTTTTCGTTGCTATTTTCAGATTTTCTTGTAGTGGAATTAAATATGATGATGAGGTTGAAATGTTCGAGTTTTAATTCTTTAAATAACTAAAAAATTAACAAACTAAAAATAAAAGATGAGGGTTTTGTTGATCTAAGAAACTCAAAAAAGAATTAAATTAAAAAATTAAAACAATAAAATAAATATATGAAATATAAATAAGTAGTGGAATTAAATATGATGATGAGGATGAAATGTTCGAGTTTTAATTCTTTAAATAACTAAAAAATTAACAAACTAAAAATAAAATATGAGGGTTTTGTAGATCTAAGAAACTCAAAAAAGAATTAAATTAAATTAAAAAATTAAAACAATAAAATAAATATATGAAAAATAAATAAAAATGAAATTAATGGATGAAAAATTTCAGTTAAAGGTATTCGGGACACATAATTCAAATTGCTGATCATAGATGAAAAATTAATTCTAAAATAATGCAATGTACTGGTTATATATAGCTGTCAGCTTCACGGTCCCGACCAATCTTATCGTATTAATAGGTTAATCAAGTAAAACTGTAATTAATCTCTAACCAATAAACAATCATTTAAAAAGCGAAAAAATTTAATTATTGATAGCTTTACGATTTAGAAAGATCCGACCTCAGCAAACCAATTTACAAGCGAGACCGATTTAAACCAAATCATCTATTTACTTAATACAACAACCTTTTTCAATATTATTATACTAATTACCACTTGTTATCGAATCTACCAAATAATTACGGATTTGATATTTTTAATTAACTATATGTTATTTAATTAAATAAACAACAGACCCTTTTTGCACATAAAACAAATAACAATTTAGATATAGCTTCTCTAAGCCGCGATAAATAACATGAATATCACATAAAATTAAAGAAGAAATTAAAGTACAAACAATCTCACATGTAATTGGTTGAATCCTACTTTTGAATAAACCCTTAACCAAATTAAATATTTAGCCACTCATGGCCATTATAGAGCTAAAGACAGAGAATGAGGAAGAACTAGATATGATCCCCTCTTTTTATTCCTAATAAAACTCCTCAAATAAAGATAGTTTAATCCTACCCAAATAAGTAAAATAAAATAAAATATTAAATAAAATCTAAACTTCCTATAATTACTGTCTTCAAATTTGTAGAATATAGCCTAATATTCCTCAAAAGTCGGCTGGAACTCCCTTGGCAGCTAGGGCAACTCACGCACGCAAAACAGATGATCAACTTAAATCTGTTGTCGTGACTTTCCTTAGCCTTCAGCAAGGCCAAGGTGGACCCTTACCTATTAGCCTTGGGCAAGGCTAACATCCAGATCTATTTAGGCTCAGCTTTTTACTTACAAACTTCTCCAAATTTTCATGGTTATCTAAAATCAACTCCAATTAGCCATAATTGCTTTCTTTTCACCAATAACTCCTGCAATAGTCAAAATCATAAAATAAGTGAAAGGTTCCTAAATTTGCTAAAAATCATACTATAAAAATGAGCAAAAATCAAGGAATAATATGAAATTTTGGTGACTTAACAAATTCCCCCACACTTATTTCATACTTGTCCTCAAGCATGAATCAAACCACATAATCAATCTTGTCAAAAGTTTAATCACCCAAAAAATAACTCCCGTCCCATAGACTTTGACAAGACAAAAATGCGAGACAAAAGGGAACAAGAATTCATAACCACTTTTTGCAAATTCACATCAAAGTATAAGTTCTTTAAATATCTTTTCAAGCGAAACACCAAGGTTTTATAACATTATTCACACAAGAATTTTATGTCTCAATTCAAGATTAAATCCACGCACAAAGATAACTCATCAAACCAAATTAGACACCATAAGCATACATATTTAAATGGATAGAGGAAAGAAGAAACCAAGAATTCAATTTTTTATTTTTATTTTTTTTTTATTAAAGCTTAATTTGCTTTCATAGAATGTGGTGAACATGAGAATATCCAGTTCTAACCCGCATACACCTAGTTTTTCTAGCCTAAGAAAACTTAAAATGCTTATAAGAAATGTAGAAATCATTTTTACATAAGGGTACCTGGTTCTGACCCATATACACTCGGTTACTCATATTACACAATTTTAAGCAGCTACCAGCTCTACTCTTAACTGATTTTTGAGCTGATATGGAGTAAAATTTTTTGTAATTTTTTATTATTTTATTATTTTTCCTTTTTTTAATATCCTGGCAATTGAATTCCTCAATCCAAAAGAATACAATACAAAATAAGTATATAAAGTGGTTCTAACAATATCCTAATATGCAAAGATACCAAATTAAAAACATACAAAGATTATATTTCACCTAAAAATTAAACATTGGTAATTCTAATTCAAAAGATAATTCAAGCCACCATAAATTGTATGAAAAAGAATAAGCAATTATAAAAAACCACTTAGTCTTGCCTAGCAATTCATTAAGTTTTAAAAGCAGTATGGTCAAAAAGTTGTTTATAGACAAAAGCTTCCCCTTAAGACTGAAAATGAAGATTATCAAAATGCTAAAGGGAAAGAAATTAAAAACTTAATTTCAAACAAAAATTTAAGGAAAAAATGTACACTGCTAGCACTTTAAACAACACCTCAAGGTAGAAATATTTTCACAAAATGTGCTAATGTGTCGATACATCAAAAAATACTAAATAACAGTAACCTAACCAAGTTTAAAATAGATCCCAAAATCAAAAATCACTAAAAAAAATTTTTAACAATCCACTAAAATTTTAACCAAACTTCCAACCATAAAAGATTGTTAAAAAAATTAGTGAAACAAAATATGCACAAATTGTAATTAACCAGATAAAAATTCAAAAGAAGAATCAGCAGCAACAAACCAACAATTTTTCCAACTTAAATTCTCAAGAATCAACATAAAGTTACAACAAAATCAACTAAAATCACCACATCACAAAATCAACATTTATATCAAACCCTTCCCCCACACTTTCTCCTCCCATTATCTCCAATATGGAACAACAAATCAATCATGGTGCAAATGATGCAAAAATAAATAAATACATATGAAGTGTAGAGTATTGTCTTATGGTGTAGAGGAAAGGTGCAAAACTGTTCGCGATTGCTTAAATAGAGTGGTACCATCTAGCTTATCCATTACTTTTTCTAGCAATGTTTCCTGTAACTTCAAGTATTGAAAATTGAGTAAGTCAAAATATCATCAAAGACCAATAATTAAGCTTTAACTATGCATATAGAGTTATTCAGTAAGGAAATTAGAGCATGAGTATACCCAATAACAAACTAATAGATTAAAACAATTGACAAAGTAACTAATTAAATTAAGTAGATAAAATGCAGAAAAAAGAAAAAAATTAAAATATTTTTTAAAAAAAGAAAATAAAAACAAACACCTTAAGATCTAATCTAAGTAGAATTTAAAACTAAATTAAAAATAATGCTAATAAAAATTAAGAAAAGATAAAAAGAAGAGATAAATAAACAAAGTTAAATAAAGAAGAAAAACAAAATAATGGCAGGTGACGAGAATTAAAATTTGAGTCGAAAAGTGATGCTTTATAATTTGAAAAAGAATTCAATAAGACAAAATTTGAAAGCGCCATTTTAATCACTTAGTCCAACCAAATCACTTTATTTTTTTTCTTTAGCTTTTTCAAATTTTTTTTTTATATATGATCTAATCTAGAGTAAAATTTAAAATTAACAATAGGAAAAACAAAACAAAAAAAATAAAAATCAAACAAAAAAAGGAAAATGAAGCAGAGAAGAGGAAAAAAAAGTAAAAAGAAAGAGAAAAAAAATCAAAATAGAAGGGTACTTTGCTTCAATTTGCTTGGTTCTGTTTGCTTGCGATTGGCGGCATGGAGGACTCGACTATGGTGGCTAGTCGCTAGTCAACATTGCTTCCACTAGTGCATCGCCGGTTGGAGCACTGGGGTGTGGCGGCTGCTATGGAGAATATCGGCAATGACGATAAGGTCGGATTTGAGTAATGGCAGAAATTGGAAATGGGCTAATTGGGTAAAAGATATTTAAATAGGTTTTGGTAAAATAAAATAAAAAGATTGAAAATAAAACCTTTTATTTCTTTTTAAAGCTTAAATCTCCCATAAATAAATTTGTTTAGTGGTGGAGGTGGCATGGTAAAGGAGGAAGATGGTAGAGGCAGCGGGGTAGAGATGGACAACTGTGAAAGTTAAAATTATTTAGGTTGGTTTAGATTATTTGGGTAATAAATTGCAATGGGCTTAAGTTTAAAAAGGTAGGTAAAATTAAAAATTAACCCATAAAAATAAAACCCATTAAAACCAAGAAAGCCCTTAAATCCTAACTAAAAAAAAATTATGCAGTCTACCATTAAAAGTGCTCCATTTACCCATCAACTCTCTATGATAAACCTCCATTAATTGCCCAAAGCACTTTAAAAAAATAGCTTTATGCCACCATTAAAACCCATTATGCCTGAATGAAAAAAATATTATCCAGTCCTTCCACCATTAAAATTGCCAGTTGTCTGCCAAAGCCACGTGCAAGTTTTTGAAATAAAGAGGATCAGCCTAAAAAGAAAGAAGAAAGCAGTAAAACAAATAAAAAATACTAAAAATTAAATTTAAACAGTAACAGTTTAGCCTTAGACAAGGCTGAATAATGAATTGTCTCCCAAAAGTGCCTTTATTTAACATATTTGGCTAGACGTTCTCAGAATTTTAAACTTTTCAACCTGGTTTGAAATTCTATTTCAGTGTTTTTCCATTCATCACTTCCTGCAAATTAGTATAAATTACCAAATTCTTCTCAAATTTATTAAGATTTTTAAAAGTGGAGTCCAAAAATATGAAAAATTCAAATTGTTAGAATCATCATCCCATTTTAAAGATTCATTGATTAAAAGTTCAGTAACATCCACTTTAAAAATATCAGATATATCACTATAGTTTTTCTTAGCATCATAAACATAGAATTTAACGATTTTCCATTAAATTCTATAGTGAGTGTACCCTCATACACTCAAATTTTTGGTTTGGATGCATTAAGCAATGGCCTTCCTAACAAAATATCTGAAGAATTTGAGAATTTATGATTCTCTATGTCAAGCACATAAAAATTAGTAAGAAAGACTAACCCATCAACTTGCACTAAAATATTCTCCAATACCCCTTCAAGATAAATAATAGACATATTAGCAAGTTGAAGCACTACATTTGTCTTTTTTAATGGACCAACATGTAAAGATGAACAAATAGATAATGGCATAATATTTATTGAAACTCCTAAATCACACATAACTCTTTTTATCAAAATATTACCTATAACACAAGTGATAGCAAACATACCATAGTCATTACATTTTGGAGATAATTTTCTTTAAATCACAGCAGAGATATTGTCTCCTATACTTGCCCTTTCATTACCAACTAGCCTTTTTTATTAATACATAATTATTTAAGAAATTTAGCATATTGAGGTATTCATTTAATTACATCAAGTAAAAAAATATTTACCTCAACCTTGTAAAAAGTCTCAAAAGTACCATTCTCTTCCTTTTTCTTCTTAGACTTGACTAATGTCTCAGAAAAAAAGGGTTAGATGTAACACCCTTATCACTCCAACACTGTTTCGGTACGTCATAGGCCGGAATTTTTTTTAAGTTATTCCTTAAATCTTATTATCGTACTTTTATCATTTTGATAAAAGATTCGTCGACGACCTATAACTGTCCGATTTACTATGTATTTAATAAAATTTCTGCAATATAACGGCTATACATAGTACTAGCCCCCTGAAACGTAGACAATTTCATACAGCCTCTCAGAGGCAATAATCAATAATAACAACCATAACCATTCATTTCCATCCCATAAGTATATCCAAAATATAATTATACTAACATAACTTCTGCTTAACATTTAAATAATCAAATGTAATTTTATATACCAAGTCATTATAACAAAAACTCCTGAAAGAAATCTTGTATTCTCGCTCCTGCTCCTGATTACCTGCACGCAGTAAAAACTACGCCCTGAGCACTCAACATACTCAGCGATGACTAGTAATCGATACATTCCCTAAACTTATCATCATTATTCTTAAACAATATCTTATACAAAGAAAACACTTATATTCATTTAATTACTTATTAACACCAATTTCAATATTTTTATAATATTATACATTTTTCTTTAAACCTTCTTTTACTTTACAATTTTAATTGCGTAGTTACAATTTTGCCCTTATTAAGCTTATTTTTTATATTTAAACCAATAATTGAAGCATTTTACATTCTTAAGTACTTATTTTGATATTTTTGTGTAAAATTACGTTTTAATCCTTGTTGACTATAAAATTCACTTTTTAGGCAAATTAACTATTATTTGACTATTTTATCCTTATTAAAGCAATTCTTATTTAATTTACTCACTTTCTACATTTTTGGAAAAAATTACTATTTTACCCCTAAACTTTCAATTTCTTTCACTTTAGTCCTTTTTCACTCTTTATTATCACTTTTCATTATCTTTTCATATTTTTATCAATTTACTTCCATTATGCCCCTAGTACAGATCCGACAGAAAATCTCAGACCGGATACACAAAACATGGATCCCATGGGTCCTACCAAAAGAGAAATGATTTTCAAGGAACCATTCTCAAAATACTGCACTTTTCACTTTCACTTTACACTTAAGCTATGAAGATCAAAGATCCTGCCCATAGCAAAGCAAGTCGCCATGACTTGCACCGTGATAAGAATGTTTCTATGGCTAGCCAACTATATCCAGAACTAGTTTTTACTGCCAGACTAATTCTAAGGGCACAGTAATAATTACTTTATTAATCTTTTTAATTCTCGAAAAATTCATCGGTTGACTTTTTATTTCTTTTTTGTTGACTATAATTTAATTTCATATTAATTCACCCTTTTAGACATTTTTATGCAATTATTCATTAATAATTCAATATTATCTATTACACATATTCATATTTATTTCTAAATAAAATTCTAATAATTTCAATAAATTCCAATAAAATTTATTTATTCATTATTTATTAATTACTATCATTTTCCATTAAAATCATCAATTATATCACAATATTTTACAACTTTTGCTATTTACATACCTATTACATAATCTTAAAAATTTCAAAATAAATTCCTAATATTCATTAAAAATTTATAGACACTTATTATTATTATTTCAATAATTAATTTAGGCTAACATATATTATTTTCATGCAAAATTTCATCATTTTACTTTAGTGAACATTTCGGCCACCAACATTAAACCCTCCTACAAATTTTCTTTCTTCCTTTTTAGCTTTCATTTAATCTCTTTTATGGTTCAATTTGATTTACCCCAAACAAATTTCATCATTTAAGAACTTTAAAAATTTTTACCATAATTACGTAAAAGAATTAAATTCATAAACTTAGAAAATGTAAAGATTTGCTAGCCACTTACATTTTTCACTTGATTTAGGAAGCCTAAGCCTACTTTCCCTTGCCTTTATCCCTTGAGAAGCATTCTCCTTCTTCCACACCTACCATGGCCAGCCACAAAACCTTAGTTTTCTTTTTTTTTGTTCTCAAATGAAAAATCCAAGCTCATAATCATGCTCTACACCTAAAAATCTATGGAAAAACACTAAAAAATAAATTTAAATCAATAAATTTGTTAAGCTTAATCTGACCCCTTTTCTTTCTCAACTTGATTTATCCACTTTCCTTACTCAAATCAATCAATATAAGATATTTTGGTGACCTGAGAGATGGAACTACAACTCTTATGTTGGGATTTATGGACAATTTTGAGTGATTATGAAGCAAATTAGAGAGAGGGATGAAGGAAGGTTGGTTCGGCCAAGGAGAGGAGAGGAGAGAGCTGGTGATTTCTGGAACATTTCTCCAGATTTTTAGCTCTTTAAATACCTCTCATTGGACCCAAAATTGGGCTTGATCCATGGGCTTAGCCCAATTAATTCCTAAGACCTAATTTAGGCCCAATACAATTTCTCTCTCTTCTAGCCTTCAAATCACTCTAAAAATAATTTCATCACTCTTATCACATCAAAAATATCTAGTACAAAAATTTTTGGCTTAATCGGAGTCTGTTATTGGTCCGATTCAAACTTATCGATTCGATTCGATAACTACCGGTATCATCAAAAAATTTAATTCTTATTGCTAAAATATTCGACATAAAAATTCATGTAGACATGAAAAATATGGCAATTTTCAGAGTTCATTTACTATTTTTAATAATTTATGCAAATTTAAGTCACATTTCCTATCAGGAAAATTGACTTGCTACCTTTTTCGTATTTTTGACTTTTGGAGGTTCATTTGATCTCAATTTCACCTCAAATTTCAACATCGGACTCACCATGACCAATATTTTTTTATGGTCCAATCAAATAGTTTTGACTTTCGGGTATCCTTTCGGGCTCAGAAAGTACTATTCACCATTGGAAAGTACGGTTCACGGTTGACCCGATGTTGAGGCCATTACATTTCTCCCCTACTAAAAGAAATTTTGTCTTCGAAATTTACCTGAACTGAAGAGTAAAGGATAATGTTGTCTCATCATTGCTTCAGGTTCCCATGTCACTTCCTCTACATTATGGTGATGCCACAGGACTTTCACCAATGGAATCTACTTGTTCCGAAGATGTCGGATTTCCTTAGCCAAAATCTTTACTGGTCTTTCCTTATAGCTCATGTCAGTCTGAACCTGTATCTCTTCTAGTGCTATTACATGGCTTGGATCAGACCAGTATCTGCGGAGCATAGACGCATGAAAGACGTCATGTATCTTCTCCAAAGTATATGACAGTTTCAATCTATAGGCTACGGGACCCACTTGCTGAAGTATCTCGTATGGACCAATGAACCTAGGGCTTAACTTGCCCTTCTTTCCAAATCTCAAAACTTTCTTCCATGGAGATATCTTCAGAAAAATCCTGTCTCCGACCTGAAACTCGATATCTCTCCTTTTCAGATCTGCATATGGCTTATGTCGATTCATAGCTTCTTTTAATATGCTTTTAATTATCTGGACCTTTTCTTTAGAGTCACGAGTCAAGTACAAACCCAAAAGTTTCCTCTCACTCAGTTCAGTCCAACATAATGGAGTTCTGCACTTCTTACCATATAAGGCTTCAAAAAGAGCCATTTTTCAGACTGGATTGGTAGCTATTATTGTGGGCGAACTCGACTAATGGCAATTGTTTTTCCCAGTTAGTGCCAAACTCAAGAACACAACATCTAAGTATATCTTCCAGTATCTGAATCACCTGTTCTAACTGGCCATCAATCTGAGGGTGGAATGCAGTGCTAAGGCGAAGTCTAATACCCAGAGCATCCTGAAAACTCTTCCAAAAATGAGAAGTAAATTTGAAATCGATGTCAGACATAATAGATGTAGGCACTCCATGCAATATAACCACCTCCTTTATGTAGAGTTCTGCCAGTCTGGTCAAAGAGAAATCCATCCGTACTGGCAAGAAATGAGCTGATTTGGTGAGGTGGTCAACAATTATCCAAATAGCATCATGCTTCCATTGAGTCACAGGTAAACTAGTTACAAAATCCATGGTCACCTGATCCCATTTCCATTCTGGAATAACAAGTGGTTGAAGTAATCTTGAAGGAACCTGATGCTCTGCTTTCACCTGTTGACATGTCAGACATTTACTCACGAATTCAATTACATCACGCTTCATGCCTGGCCACCAATAGTAAGCTTTCAAATCCTGGTACATCTTGTTACTTTCTGGGTGCATGGCATAGCTACTATGGTGTGCTTCTGTCAAAATCTCTCTTTTCAATTCTTCCTGGACCGGTACACAAAGTCTTCATTTGTAACAAAGACTTCAATCACTAAACTATGAATAATCACTTTCACTACTATGCTGAAGCTTGTTTACAATAGCCATTAGTCAGTCATCTTCTTTTTGAGATGCTTTCACTTGATGCACAAAGTCTGGTTTAATTCGAAATTCAGCTAGTATAGCTCCATCTGCTGCCAAACTCAAATTGGTATTCATTGCCCGAAGAGCTATAAAAATCACTATTAATCATTCACACTTATCACTATCGTATACAGATTCATTCAAAAACATTAACATTTCCTGACATGAATTTTCTGCTAAGCACATCAGCTACTATATTTGCTTTCCCCGGATGGTAGTCGATATAATAATCATAGTCTTTAATCAACTCCATCCAGCGTCTTTGCCTGAGGTTGAGTTCCTTCTGGGTAAGCAGATACTTCAAACTCTTGTGATCCGAATAGATGTAGCATTTCTCTCCAAAGTAATGCCTCCAAATCTTTAATGCAAAAACAATGGCTACTAACTCTAAATCATGAGTAAGATAGTTTTTCTCATGAGTCTTGAGTTTTCGAAAGGCATAAGCAATCACCTTGCCTTCCTGCATCAGAATGCAGCCTAAACCATTCCTGGAGGCATCACTGTAGATCACAAAGTACTTGCCTGATTCAAGTTGAGTAAGGATAAGAGCTTCTGTCAACATGGTTTTAAGTTTCTCAAAACATTCTTGGCACCTGTCAGTCCACAAAAATTTAATATTCTTCTGTAGCAATCGTGTCATAGGAGCTGCAATGGTGGAGAAGCCTTTAATGAATCTCCTATAATACCCAGCCAATCCTAGAAAACTTTACACTTCAGTCATAGTCTTAGGTGTCTTCCACCGAAGGATTACATCAATCTTTGAAGGATCTACTTTAATGCCCTCTGCAGAAATGACATTGCCCAAAAAGGATATCTCATTCAGCCAAAAATCACATTTGCTGAATTTGGCATACAACTGCTTTTCTCTTAGAGTTTGCAACACAATCCTTAAGTGTCTATCATGATCTTTCGGTGTCTTGGAATACACCAGGATGTCGTCGATGAAGATCACTACAAACTGATCTAAGTAGGGGTGGAAAACTCTGTTCATCAAATCCATGAAGGTTGCTGGTGCATTTGTAAGGCCAAATGACATGACCAAAAACTCATAGTGGCCATACCTAGTACGGAAAGCAGTCTTGGGCACATCAGCTTCCTTTACCCCCATTTGATAATAACCCAACCTCAGATCTATCTTGGAGAAGACACCCGCTCCCTTAAGTTGGTAAAATAAATCTTCGATGTAAGGGAGGGGATATTGTTCTTTACCGCTACTTTATTCAGCTGCCTATAGTCAATGCACAATCGAAGAGTCTCATCTTTTTTCTTTACAAATAGGATAGTTGCTCCCCAAGGAGAAATATTGGGTCTGATAAACCCCTTGTTGAGCAACTCTTGAAGCTGAGTCTTTAACTCTTTCAATTTTGCAGGTGCCATTCTATATAGAGCAATGAAAATAGGAGCAGTACTAGGAGTAACCTCAATGGAAAATTTTACCTATCTGTCAGGTGGTAAGCCTGAAAGCTCATCAGGAAACACATCCTGGAACTCCTTAACAGTAGGCACATCTGACACCTGTAAACTGTCTTTCTTTGCTTCCACCGCATAACAAATATACGCCTTACACCCTTTTCCGATCAATCTTTTTGTTGTAGTAATTGATATCACATTAAATAGAAAATCAAATCTCACACCCACAATAGTGATGTCGTCACCATTCTAAAGCTGTAAGGCGACCCTCTTCTTTCTGCATTTAATAGTCGTTTGGTGAGCGGATAACCAATCCATCCCAAAAATCAAATCAAACTCACGGAAGGGCAATTCAATAAGATTCGCTAGGAATACATGTCCCTGGACACCGATAGGACATTGTCTATAAATCTTATTTACTACCACACTATGCCCCAGAGGATTACTCACCAAGATATCCTGGTCCAAGCATGCCTCTTTCATCCCTTTATCCCGTGCCAAAATAGTGCTAATATAGGAGTGTGTGGAGCCAGGATCAATCAATGCATATACAGAATTAGATAACATAACAAACTTACCCATAATCACATCAGGAGCATCCTCTTCTTCTCGAGCTCTGACAGCATAGGCCTGTCCCACTAATCGCCTCTATCCCTATGATGACTGACCAACTGGTCTGGAGGCTGAAGGACTAAGGGTAGCTCCCCTACCACGCCCTCGAGGTGCAAATGATCCGGTACCAGAAGCAGGTGGAGAAACTGAAGTAGTCTATAGTATAAGGCAATCTCTGATCCGGTGATCTTTGGACCCACATTTAAAACAAGCTCTAGTAAAAAATCTACACTCCCCAGGGTGTGTCCTGCCATAGTGCTCACATTGTACTGCTGGCCTGCTGTCTATGCTTCGGGGTGCACTGAAAGCTGTAGTAACAGTAGACTTACCATGTGAAGCACTACCCTATCCTCAGCCTGCTGGTGGGTAACCCTGAGGTGTCTGCTGTCCTTTCTGCTTCTTATCCTGCCCTGTCTTTCCACTAATCTATCCCTACTTCCTCTTTTGTTGAAATCGGGATTGTCTCTTAGCCTGGTTGGCTTGAGTGGCTTCTAATTTGAGAGCCACATCAATTATGGACCGCAAATTAGGATAATGTTGGGCCCCAATAATCTGCCTAAGTTCAGTGTGTAATATTCTCTCAAACCGCTGACATAATCTCTCTTCTGTAGCCTGGCCCTCGTCCAAAAAGGCGCTCAGGGGCTCAAACTCTTTGTCGTACTCTGCCACTGTACGGTTTCCCTGTCTCAATCTCCAGAAGGCATCATGCATGGCAATCTTATACTCAGACCCAATGTATTTCTTCTCAAATTGTTCAACAAAGAACTCCCAATTCAAACTGCCTGCTGGAGTATGCCTCTTGACTGAATCCCACCATATAAATCGTAGACCCTGAAGTAAAGCAACTATGCCCTCAAATTTCTCCTTCAGGAAACTATGGGTAATCTCATATAACTTGTTTATCTCGAATAATCACTCTTCTGCAGCTGCTGGTGTCAAAGGGTCACGCCCTAAGAAATCTTCAGCCCCAATTCTTTTCAACTGATCCAAGATATGTTTTCTTCTAGGCGGAGCAGGAGGCTGAACCTGTTCTACTAGTGGCTATGCCTGAGCCTGAGCAGTCTGAAGTCACTGCTGAATGTAGTCTGACATCAAATTAAGAAAATCTAGTTAAGGAAGAGGAGGTGGAAGAGGCGCTCTTGGTGGAGGTGCTTCTTACTGTGGGTCCCCCTGTTGCCCAATATTACTGGAGGCCTCACTCCTATTATCTCCAACCTTGTGGCTTTGTTCACCAGACATCTTTTCACTATAAAACAGAAAGGAGCAAGAATACATTAATTCTAAAATAACTTCTCAAAATAACAATTGGCATGTATATAAGTATTTAAACTAAACAATAATACATACTCCGATCTTAGAACCGCCTAAACCACGGTTCTGATACCACAAAATGTAACATCCTTATCACTCCTAATACTGTTCCAGTACATCATAGGCCGAAATTTTTTTATAGTTATTCCTTAGATCTTATTATCATACTTTTATCATTTTGATAAAAGATTCGCCGACAACCTATAACTGTCCAATTTACTATGCATTTAATCAATTTTTTACAATAAAATGACTATACATAGTACCAGTCCCCTGAAACATAGACAATTTCACACAACCTCTCATAGGCAACAATCAATAATAACAACCATAACCATTCATTTCCATCACATAAGTATATCCAAAATATAATTATACTAACATAACTTCTGCTTAACATTTTCATAACCAAATGTAATTTTATATACATGTCAAGTCATTATAATAAAAAAATCCTAAAAGAAATCTTGTAACTTGTATTCTCACTCCTGATTAACTGCACGTAGTAAAAACTACATGCTGAGCACTCAACATGCTCAGTGGTGACTAGTAATCGATACATTTCCTAAACTTATCATCATTTTTCTTAAACAATATCTTAGACAAAGAAATACTTATAAAATCATTTAATTACTTATTAACACCAATTTCAATATTTCTATAATATTATACATTTTTCTTTAAACCTTCTTTTACTTTACAATTTTAATTGCGTAGTTACAATTTTGCCCTTATTAAGCTTATTTTTTATATTTAAACCAATAATTGAAGCATTTTACATTCTTAAGTACTTATTTTGACATTTTTGTGCAAAATTACGTTTTAATCCTTGTTGACTATAAAATTCACTTTTTAGGCAAATTAACTATTATTTGACTATTTTATCCTTATTAAAGCAATTCTTACTTAATTTGCTCACTTTCTACACTTTTGAGAAAAATTACTATTTTGCCCCTAAATTTTCAATTTTTTCACTTTAGTCCTTTTTCACTCTTTATTATCACTTTTCATTATCTTTTCACATTTTTATCAATTTACTTCCATTATACCCCTAGTACAGACCCGACAGAAAATCTCAGACTAGATATACAGAACATGGACCCCATGGGCCCCATTAAAAGAGAAATGATTTCCAAGGAACTATTTTCAAAACACTGCACTTTTCACTTTCACTTTACACTTAAGCTATGGAGATCAAAGATCATGCCTATAGCAAAGCAAGTCGTCATAACTTACACCGCGGTAAGGGTATTCCTATGGCTAGTCAACTATATATAGAACTAGTTTTTACTGCCAGACTAATGCTAAGGGCAAAGTAATAATTACTTTATTAATCTTTTTAATTTGCGAAAAATTCATCGGTTGACTTTTTATTTCTTTTTCTTTGACTATAATTTAATTTCATATTAATTCACATTTTTAGATATTTTTATGCAATTATTCAGTAATAATACAATATTTTCTATTACACATATTCATATTTATTTCAAAATAAAATTCTAATAATTTCAATAAATTTCAATAAAATTTATTTATGCATTATTTATTAATTACTATCATTTTTCATTAAAATCATCAATTATTTCACATTATTTTACAACTTTGGCTATTTACATACCTATTACATAATCTTAAAAATTCTAAAATAAATTCCTAATATTTATTAAAAATTTATAGACACTTATTATTATTTTTATAATTAATTTAGGCTAACATATATTATTTTTATGCAAAATTTCATCATTTTACTTTAGTGAACATTTCAGCCACCAACATTAAACCCTCCTAAAAATTTTCTTTCTTCCTTTTTAGCTTTCATTTAATCTCTTTTATGGTTCAATTTGATTTACCCCAAACAAATTTCATCATTTAAGAACTTTAAAAATTTTTACCATAATTACATAAAAGAATTAAATTCATAAACTTAGAAAATATAAAGATTTGCTAGCCACTTTCATTTTTCACTTGATTTAGGAAGCCTAAGCCTCCTTTCCCTTACCTTTATCCCTTGAGAAGGCTTCTCCTTCTTCCACACCTACCATGGTTGGCCACAAAACCTTAGTTTTATTTATTTCTTTTGTTCTAAAATGAAAAATCCAAGCTCATAATCATGCTCTACACCTAAAAATCTATGGAAAAACACTAAAGAACAAATTTAAATCAATAAATTTCTTAAGCTCAATCTTACTCCTTTTTCTTTCTCAACTTGATTTCTCCACTTTCCTTACACAAATCAATCAATAGAAGATATTTTGGTGATCTAGAGAGATAGAACTACAACTCTTAAGTTGGGATTTATGGAAGATTTTGAGTGATTATGAAGCAAATTAAAGAGAGGAATGAAGGAAGGTTGGTTCGACCAAGGAGAGGAGAAGAGAGAGCTGGTGATTTTTGAAATATTTCTCCATATTTTTAGCTCTTTAAATACCTCTCATTGGGCCCAAAATTGGGCTTGATCCATGGGCTTAGCCCAATTAATTCCTAAGACCCAATTTAGGCCTTTTTAAGCCCAATGCAATTTCTCTCTCTTTCAGCCTTTAAATCACTCCAAAAATAATTTTATCACTCTTATCACATCAAAAATAGCTAGTACGCAAATTTTATGGCTCAATTGGAGTCTGTTATCGATCCGATTCAAACTTATCGATCCGATTCGATAACCGCTATTATCACCGAAAAATTTAATTCTCATTACTAAAATATTCTACATAAAATTCATGTAGACATACAAAATCTGAAAATTTTCGGAGTTCATTTACTATTTTTAATAGTTTATACAAAATCAAGTCACCTTCCCTATCAGAAAAATTGATTCGCTACCTTTTTCGTATTTTTGACTTTTGGAGATCCATTTGATCTCAATTTCACCTCAAATTTCAACCCTAGACTTACAATGACCAATACTTTTCGATGGTCCAATAAAATATTTTTAACTTTCGAATGTCTTTTCAGGCCCGAAAAATACTATTCACCATCGAAAAGTATTATTCATGGCTGACCCGGTATTGAGGCCATTACATTAGATGATAATGTTTATGGGTTGTTTTGCAACTCTATTCTTGGGCTTTCCTTCACGCATAATTTCCACCTCTTTTTCAGCTTCTTCTTCTTCACTTTTCTAGTTACTCTATTTTGCAGGGGCTGTTCCAACTCTTATTCACTCCTCAAGATAATTGCACTCACATTTTGCATTGGATTAATAATCAATTTTGAAGACAATCTCTTTTGAGTCCCTAATCTGATTGCTGCATTCTCCATTTGGCTCAATTATTCCTCCAAATGTTAGGAGTTAGCCCTTCTTTCTTGTTGAAGTTGTAAATTGTTAGCAGCAATTGAATTGACAATTTCTTCAAGAGACATACTTGAATTTAAATAATTTTGTTGTGATCAAATGGACTATATAGGATGAAAATTCTAGGAAACTTGTGGCCATCCCCCATAATTGAAGTTTAATTAACTCATCTACCATGTATTGTCAGTGTTTGAATATGGATCATAACTCCATTATGGTGGACCTAAAAATCTCTCAGGTTCATAAAAATCATCTCGGTAATAAGCTCCAACATGTCGCCTATCTTCTGCAATCAAATTTTGAACCAAGGATATTAGGTATGAAAGTTTAGAGTCAATAGAACACAAACATTCAGCCATTTAAAAGAATTAAAACTAATAGGCACCAATCCACAGCAACGGCACCAAAATTTGATGGGTGTCAAAATCAACAAAAATATAATTTTTATTTAAAACAAACCTGTAATTAGTGATGAGAATAATTGAATTCACAGGGATTGGTCGAGTTTTAATTCTTTAAATAACTAAAAAATTAACAAACTAAAAATAAAAGATAGGGGGTTTTGTAGATCTAAGAAACTAAAAACAAAATTAAATTAAAAAAATTAAAACAATAAAATAAAAATACAGAAAATAAATGGAGATGAAATCAGTGGATGAAAAATTTCAATTAAAGGTATTCGCGACATAGAATTCGAATTACTGATTATAAATGAATAGATGATTCTAAAATTATGCAATGGAATGGTTATAGCAGTCGGCTTCGCACTCCCGACTAATCTTTCCATATTAATAGGCTAATCAAGTAAGACTATAATTAACCTTTAACCAATTAACAACCCTACAATAAGCGGAAGAATTTAATTTATTGCCAGTTTTACAATTTAAAAAGACCTGACCTAAGCCAACCGACCTACATGTGAGACTAATTTAAACCAAATCATGCATTTACCTAATACTAATTGCCACTTGTTATCGAATCTACTAAATAATTACGGATTTGATATCTTCAATTAGCTACATGTTATTTAATTAAATGAACAACGGGCCCTTATTGCACATAAAACAAATAACAATAGAGATATAGTTTCTCTAAGCCATAGTAAATAATATGAACATCACATAAAATTAAAGTACAAACAATTTCACAGTAATTGGTTGAATCATGCGCTTAAATTAACCTTTAATAAAAATAAATGTTTAGCCACTTATGGCCAGAGCTAAAGACAAAGAATGAGGAACAACCAAATCTGATCACCTCCTTTTATTCCTAATAAAACTCCTCAAATAGAGGTAGTTTAATCCTACTCAAATAAGTAAAATGAAATAAAATATTAAATAAAATCTAAACTTCTTATAACTATTACCTTCAAATCTCTAAAATACAGCCTAATGTTTCTCAAAAGTCGGCTGGAACTTCTTTGACGGCTAGGGCAACTCGCGCACACAAAACAAATGATCAACTTAACTTTGTTTTTGCGACTTCCCTTAGCCTTGGATAAGGCCAAAGCTTACTTTTGCCTTTTAGTCTTGGGCAAGGCTAACATCTAGATCCGTCCATATTCAGTTCTTTACTCCCAAACTTCTTCAAATCTTCATGGTTGTCCAAAATTTGCTCCAATTAGCCATAAATTGTTCTCTTTTTCACCAATTAACTCCTGTAATGGCAAAATCACAAAACAAGTGAAAAGTTCCTAAATTTGCTAAAAATTATACTATAAAAATAAGCAAAAATAAAGGAATAATATGAAATTTTGGTGACTTAACAATATTGTTTTGAGAATATGTACATGAAATTATGATAATTATCATATGTTGACAGATATTTATTAATTAGATGCGATATGACTTGATATGAAATAAATATCCTAGTTTTCTGTCTTATGCTTAATCACACTTCAGTATGTATGAAAAATTAAAATAATCCAAATTTTAAATGTACACATTTGTCCATTCTTATGTGCACTCTCATATCCTCTTAGGGGGTATTGAATTTTTCAAGTGATTTTTAGGTCTAGTCACTTCTTTTTTAGGTGGATTTGGATCAAGTTATGGGCCATAATTAGGACCGAAAAATTGAATCAAGACATGCTACATCAGATCAAACTGAAAACTAAATCAGAGTAGGCTAAAAATAATTCGATATATTTGGTACGATTTGGACATAAAAATTATTTTATATCAATTTGGTTTGCAATATTCAAAAATTGCTAAAATCAAGCCCATTAAATTATTAGTGAAATTACATCATTTTGATTTCCAAATTAGGAGGCTGATAGCAACAGAAATAAAGTAAGATAAAGAAAAGGAGAAATGAGACATATGAATAATAGAAAAAGAAGAAGAAGTCGGGAGATAAGAATTTTGAGATTTTGATACTGGAAGTGACAAAATTGACCCAAATTCAAAATTCAACCAAAATTCAACCCAAATCCATCCAAAACAAAAACCCAAATCAAGTCCAATCCAAATAAGTACCAACTTAATCAATCCAAAATTAACCAATTTTATTTTTCAATTCAATTCAATCCAGTACCCATTAGATCAATTCAAAACTGGCTTATTTCATTTTTCAACCCATTGAATCTGTACCCACTGAGTTTTTTCCAAAATCTATCTTTCTTCCTCCTTTTCTCTTCCCGAAACCCCTAACCTCTCTTCCTCTTTTTTGCCTCTCTTCTCCTCATCGTCGACATTTCTCTCTATGAAAGCTGAAAGAACTTAAATTTTTCACTTCAATCAAATGTTCCATTTTGTGGCTTAAATTTTTCTTTATTGCTATATATGTTTTACTGTGATCATGATTGGATGAAAATGGAAACTTTATTGACCGTCATAACAGGTGATAAGGCCATTAGTGGGGTTTAATGATTTTTTTTGTCTCTTCTTAAGAAGGGAAAATTAGTAAAAATATAAGATAATAAATGTTTTATGAAAAAATAAAGTGGATAGTTATTTACGGATGGAGGGAGTATATAATTTTATGGTCTTCTAAATTGGATAAAGATGCGTAAGTGATGTAAGTTCCAGCTCAATGCAAGGATGTAAGCAACATCTTGATGAACATAAGTGGTAAGCAGAAACAGATACAAACATTGACTTTTATCTATTGTTTGCTTTTCCCCCCATAAATATTTCCTCAAAATGAATGTTTAGGTAATACATAGAGTAGATATAAATCTCATGCTCAAGTCTCTCCTTATAATCAATTTGGAAGTCAATTGTATCAACATTCTCAAATTAATTTAGAATTATAATAATCGGGTTGCTGTGCAACGAAGTCACAACTTAAAATATACAGTTCTAATATAAACATGTTTTCTTTTCATTTCACAATGAGAAGAAATGTGTGCTTAAGAGCTTATTTACACTAGACGCAACATGTCTCAACTTAAAACGAGTTTATGCATGTAACTCCCTTTGAGTGCTTCCCTTGAACCCATGTCCGCCTTGAGGCCCGGGTCTTAGCTCTGGCACTCCATTCCATGTTCTATTACATGCATTAATAATATATATATTAATTAAATTTTTATTTTTCTTTATATATCAATTTATTATCTATATCATATTTTCTATTGAATATTACTATTATCGAATTAATTAATTAAAGTTTTTATAATAATTTGTATTAAACTCATGAATCGATCTAAATCCATCCAATTCATTTGAATATTAATTCATTTATGATACATATTTTTTGACCCACTAATGACATAACTCAAACCCACCCAATCTATCCATTTGCCACCTCCATCGGACACTATATATATATATATATGTACACACACTTACTGCTCAAAATTTAAAACGGTTTAGTACTAATATAATATAATATATATTTGTAGATTTTTTAATTATTATTCCTTTGAATAGTGGGAAATTTTTTTTTTTGAAAGGTGTAAATAATATTAACATGTAATTCAAACATATCCATTTCTCCACTTAAAATAACAACACACTTGCGATATAGTATATGAATAGTAATTTATAAATCCATATATCGACACAGGCATTTGGCTAGTTACTGACATTAATGAATTTGAACACCCCCCATATAATGGTAGGAATAACTGCACTAAAATTTGAACCATTATGTTCACTAAAATCTTTTAAATATTTGTCTAAAAATATAAATTACTTTAATTTTAGTATGTATTGCCCTAATAATTTGAAAACCTTTACAAATTTTCAAAAAATAAAACTTGGTGATTTTACCTGTTCATTTGATGGTTAGCCTAATATAGTAAATATTGATCGTTCACCAGACAAGTGCACCATCATCAATGCCAAAAAACCAGTTCTTCTTGCTCATTTACATTCAATTGAAAAATAATCTAACAGGTTTGTACAAATAATCGGAACGACAGAAGACAGTCTTAGGAACTACTTATCAAACTGTTGCAGTTCAATTCCCCATACTGATGCCAACTGAATCAACAATTGGTCAGGTGCTATACCTTCCCAGTCTTCAGGTGGATCCATTGTTGTTGAAGCTTCATGTAAATTCAGTAGGAGCTCCTTCTTCAATTCCATTGGAATTCCTAGCACATCTGGTCCGCTTTCCATCACTATTTCTACCAACTGAACAACAAATCGCAATTAAATCAAAATGTATTCAAGTTCTCAACAATGTATGACCCCTGCAAAAAAGGCAGCTAAGCACAGTGCTGGAGTAAGTAAAGACCAGACCCTTTCCAATTTTTATTATAAATTAGCTCTACTCCTGGATCACTAGATTTGCCAAGTCCAAAATGCTATGGATCATCGAACTTCCGCAGGTGCCTTGAGAGAGAACTTTCTAAATAGTATAGCTGTCAAAATCTATTTTTGAAGAAGTGAGACTATGATGTGTTACTACTGGTCCATTCAGCAGCAACAAAAATTTGGTGATACCTTCTCCTGAAGCCCTTTTGGTGTCAAAATTTGTGCAAAGTATGGGATGGCAGGCTTCTGCCCAAGTAGATTGGGTATTACTTGAATACCTTTTGAAGTAAACTAAGGTTTAACTATATTTTACATATAATATATACAACTATATTGTAAATATAATATATACCAAGCTTTTATCCACCCTATAAGGATCAGGTAAAGAATCCAGAGTGCCAAGGCAAAACAATAATCCTAAGAGCAAATTCACCATACTGCAACACAAGTTTTGACCTAAATAGTTTTGCCTACTTACCTCCACAATGTAACACTAGACCTCACATTCATTTTTTACTTCAAAGTTAAAGGCATTCTGCTTTGTAATTCAATTCAGAGAATCTCTCATGAATTTAACTCAGTAAGCAAAGGTTGAAAAATAAAATAACATTCTAGAAAAAAGTAACTTCACAAGAACAGAATACATGCAAGATATGAAATATTGTATACTTTCATCATGTAGCCAGGAGCATGTGGAGGAAAACTCATACCTGATGGATCCACAACAAACAGATGTCAAGCAAGTTCTGCTCCAGAAGAAACTGCACAATGGCATGCAAGACCTCGCATGCTGTCTCATTTGAGAGTTGATCAATTACAGGACCTGACCTGTCCATAAGCTTTACAAGCAGGAAATCATCCCCTGTAGATGCAACTTCAGTAAAAGCTGTATCCATATCACCCATTTTAAGCGCATCCATTGCACTACTCCAAGAAGTCCAAATAGTATCCCGCTCTGGCCCTCCATTATCATCTCCCATAGCTTCCGCTGTTAACTCCGGGATTGCAACTCTTGCTGTCCGGGATAATCCATTATCCTCCCCAGCCACCCGAATGGCTTCCAAGGTAGCTTCATCCTTAGAGGCTTGCCAGACACTTCTAGCAGAAGGCCCCTCACCTAGCCTAACAGGTCCACCACCTTTATCCCAAGCTCTCCTGCTGCCAACCTGATCACTTTCAGGTTCTGATTTTGGTGATCTACTATCCATAGAGCCACCAACTGGAGGTCTCCTCGAGCTAACCTGCCCATTTCTTGATGCACCATAACTTGCAAAATCCCAAGCATCAGACATATCAGATCTCCAATGACCACCCCTTCCTCTCATGCCTGAAGCAGGGGCATCAGCTTGGGTGAATCTTTCCCCAAAAGGAACACGTGCACTATACTTGGCACTGGAGTACTCAGAGAAGCCATTATACTTCCCCCAAGGTCTATTGGATCCCTCAAAACCCATAGGAAAATTACTACCCCTCCGACCTGATGATATTGATAAATCATGTGCCATGTCTTCAACAATTCTCTCAAGACCCCTCACTCTGTTTTCCAAAGTCACCATGCTATTATGAGAACCACCCATGAAATCCTACAAGGTGCAGCCTCATTAGTGTATCAAATGAATGCATGACAGCAATTTCCTTGTGCAAAAGTCTATACATACCTGGAGCATATTTGTGAGATGTGTTTGTTGTCTCTCCAGCTGCAATAGCTGCCTCTGAATTGCCAACCAACTTCCTTTGCTATTCATGAAGGATCCTTCAGCTTGGCCATCAGACTTGGAGAAACCTGCACAACTGTTAGATGATTCCCTATGATTTACTTCAAGCCTGTCATCATCAAATGCTCTAGATCTTGAATCTTTCCCAGCATTTCCTCTATCTATGTTACGATACTTATGGAAAGATCCATGCAGATCATCTGGTTGGCTGTTTCCAATGTTGTTTGACCTTCCCCTTGATTCAGAATCATTTCGTTCTAGGTTTTCCTCATTGTTCAAATTTGAGGAATTGTTAAATCTACGAGGAACAACAACTTCCACTGGCAGGTCGTCAGACCCCCTTGTTTCAAGTTTCTGGAAGAATTCTGGGTTTAAATCTTTGTCAGTCAAGGCACGAGCTTTCTTCTTCAATATTACAACTGCTTTATCAGGAATGAATCCAGCTTTGCTTTTTGAAACGGAATCCACAGTCAGGGAAGAACCTCTGGATTGTTCTGTTTTTTGGTCACTTGAATTTGGAATCTTATCTGATAATTCTGCTTTTTCTGAATGGTCTCCATCTGATGATTGATTGAACATAATAAGGAAGAAAGGATTCGACATTTAAATTTTCGGTATAAAAAACCATATCGTTTATGAAATACTCACCACGAGTGGAAGCCTTTTGATCATCCAAATTACCTTCTTCTGCTTTCCCTGCCATTTTCTTCCATAATTGCAATGCCTCTGTCATGCTGTCTCTAACAGGCTTGATCTGTTGGACATGTAAACCATGATGATTTTAGTATGATGATGGTCCAAACTGCAACAACTGGTGAAAGGAACCTACCTACCCTGAACTTTCAAGGTGATATTCGTCCAGATTGTACGATAAACAATTTGACCACTATATGAATAACAAGAATAATATGCCAGTATAATCACATTGAAGAAAAAGGGCGGAAGTCCATTCATTCTTCCAACAGATTTATCAAGTTATTCCAGAAAATTCATGGCATACAATATTTTGGATTTGTTATTGTGAATTGGGGCTAGCAACTCAAGAATTTAAACTTCTCCATGAGATTTGCATAACATTGATAAAAGTTGAAATAATAAATAATGCATACTGCTCATTAGCAAAAGAAAATTTATATCGAAATAGTTTTCAGGTGGGGCACAAGCTCCGGCAAGCAACAAAAGCATAAGACAAGTAAAAACTTTCTACTTAGATCTCATTTCATTCAAAAGATCTAAATACAGAAAGTGCATCTGCATAACAGAAATTTTCCTTCCAAATTATGAATCAAGCTTTTTCATAATAAGAGAGATAGAAAAGCGAGAGGATAAAACACAAGTCAAAATACGATGCATCACACCTTTTCGCCTCTTTCGATTTTCCAAGTTCTAATTTGCAATAACAGAGTGTTTTCGGGGTTGTGGCTGGGGAATTCTTCAAAAAGTCATTGATTACATAAACTGCAATTTATTGTCATCATCAATAACTCCTGTTATGCTTTCTGATCATATTTTTGAATGATGCTCCCATTAAACAAAAGAAAGTTATTGACAATGAGCAGATGCAATGGCATCAACATAGAACACCAGTACATGTGCATATTGACCAGCAAAAACATATGATAGAGATGCAATGACCAAGAAAATAGAGTATAATAATGTTAAAGGAACCACACAATAGGAATGCAATGAGCAAACACCTTGTCGAAACGGCAAGCATCAAGTACTGTAAGTGTTGAATTAGCAGTACAATCTTCAATCAAACTGCTTGAATGCAATGCTATGGCACATAAAGCATCAGCAGCAGCCTTGCGTGTTGCCCAATCTGTACTTCCAAGACAGTCATGAATACTTTGCAACAAGGGTTCCAACCCATGTGGTGCAATTGCTCCAACCTGTAACAAGTTTTAGCTCTTTAGAGTTCCTTATTTTTTGTCATCTTTATGGTAAATTTCATACAAATACACTACCATCACTCAAAGTGCATATTGCACACCGAGGTTGTTTCAACCATCAACCAAAGTAGAAAACCCAACTAAGTCTGAGTAATTACAAGTACCATCTATTAATCACAAACCAAAGGAAGCAAACTTGCCAAAGCACTCTTTGGAATTCATGCCAAGCATCCAATCCCTTTTGAGCCATTCAATAGCAATCAAGCATTAACCTAATGACCAAGTACCATTTGAAGTTTACTTCCAAAGCAAATATAATGGAAACATATTGCTCAAACCTGTGAAAGACTTGCCACAACACCCAAGACTGCAGCTTTGGCATGGAAATTCGGATTATTCAATAATTTACAAAACCAAGGACACAACTGTTGAAATTCTCTCACAGGTATGTTTTCTACCTCAGCACACTTTATCATCTTCACCATACACATAGCTGCACCTATTTGCACCACTTTCTTTGGCTCTTGCATGGACTTTAACAATGGCCTAATAAACAACTGTACTGTACCTTTCTCTCCTACTCTCTCCTTCAAGTATAACTGTGACAAGATCCCAATCCCATCAGAGCATGCATTCCTCACGCTTGAATCAGAATCTTTCAAAATTTTAACAATGTGGGCAATGATTTTGGCCAAATGATGTAATTTTAAATTATGGTGAATTTGACAGAAAAAAGAAAGTAGATACAATCCTTCTTGACAATGGATTTGGTGGTGGGATTAAAGGAGGAACTATAGAGCAAATTCAGGAGCAAGGACAGGGCTTTGGGTGATAGCGTTTGAGCAATGTATTGGAGGTTTTCAAGGGCAACCTGGTGGGTGTCACGATCAGCAAGTTTTGAAAGAGAAAGCAGGATATCCTGCTTGAGAGCAACATTGGCAAAGTGGATGGAAAGAGAAGAGGATATGGACAAAGGTGAAATTGAAGATTGGTTTGGGTGTTTTGTAGGTTTGAGGGATTTGGATGTTTGTAGGCTCATGCTGTATTCTTTGCACAGAATGAGAGACAGACTTTCGGATAATAGAGGGAAAAGAAATCAGAGATGTGGAGATTACAGGGCATAGGAATTAAAGTTTTACACAAAAAGAAGTAAATGAAGTTTAGGGAAATGGGCCTCATGAGCAGATGGTTCCCACAGATATATATGAATCAGCTGAAAAAAGATCTGAAATCTTATCTTCATGGCTTACATTTAACCAATATAATCAACTGAAGATTCAAGAGATCAATGCCTTTACCCCATGCTCCAGCCACAATCACAACATGTTATGTTCTTTCCCTTCACAACCAAGTAAACTACGTATATCAACAATATTTAGCAGATATTAAATATAAATTACATAATTAAACACAACAGAACAGTCAAAATCCCCAATTGACATTCCTTTCTCATCTTTTTTTTTTTTCTTTTTCCATTTTATCTCTCTAAATTAAATATTAATATTATCTCCTTCTACTACACATTATAGGTGCAAAACTAACAAAAACCACAATGACAAAACCATAAATATAAACCACATGCCCAAAACTGCATTTCTAATCCTGCCACAATCCTATATCCTAAAATGTATCATCCGCCAGAAATAGCTTGAATTTCAGTTACATGAAATCCAAATAAACGCTAACAATTCCTGTTTCCATACAATTCTCAGAAAGTTCTATAACAACCAAATAAAGAAAAATCAGCAATTTTAGCCTCAACTTCACATAGAACCATACACAAAAAAGTACATACACCAAACCGCATTGTTGTAAAAAACTTTCGGTTTATGCAAATGTCAAAGTGAATAAAGTCTGACACCAAATTACTCAAACCTGAGCCAAACTTGTCACAGCTCCTAACAAAGCAGCCTTTGGCTGAAAATTCTGCCCATTCAACAGCTTACAAATTCTCGGACACAATTTCTGGAAAGCCGCAGTGGGCACATTTCCGCCACCGCCGTTGCCATCCCCATCGCTGGTGTCCATAGCCGCACACTCGACCATTCTCGCCATACAAATAGCAGCACCGGATTGAACCCCTTTGTTCTGCTCCCCCATAGCCTCAAAAAGCGGCCTTACAAATAACCCCACCACGGATCCCGTTCCATTACTCTCCGCTCCTCCCTCGCCGCCGCCACCAGTCTTCAAATACAGCTTTGACAGAACCCCAATGGCATCTCTACACGCATCTTTGACACTAGAATCCGAATCTTTAAGCCTCTTAACAATGTGGGCAATGATTTTGGTCAAGTGGGGCAACGTTAAATCGCGATGAAATTGGCAAGTTAAAGCGAGTAAATGCAAAGATTCTTTCTTTACAGAAGGTTTGGCATTGGAGGAATCAGACAAAGAGTCGTAGAGGGAGTTGAGAAGCATAGGGAGAGCTTCAGGTGAGATAGATTGGATGATTGAGTGAAGGTCTTCAAGGGCGATCTGATGGGTGTCTCGGTCGGCAAGTTTAGAAAGAGAAGTAATAATTCGTTGTTTGAGTTCTACCATGGCTAAATGGGTAGAGAGAGAAGAAGATCTTGAGTTGGGTTGATTCTGGTTAGGAGGTTTTGTGGGTTTTGCAGATTTGGGAGCTGGTGCATTCATTTTAATCGATAATTGGGTAATGGGTATTTGCAGAGAGAATGAAAATGGGATTTTAGAGAAATGAAGAGAGCATTGATTTTTTGAAAATGAAAATGGGATTTCAAATAGAAAACAGGCTTCAGTACAGAAAAAGTTAGCTTTGATTTTGAGACTAGAGAGACAGATGAAGATGAAGTGAGAAGGAAGCTAAAGTCATAAGGTTGACTGTTATTTTTGTTGAGGAGGCACCAAGCAAAAGCACATGAAAGGTGAAAGGTGAGATCTGTGAATGTGAGAGTAAAGAGTGAGGGAAAAAACAAAAAGGTTTGTAATTTGAAAATTGAATAAGCTTAAACTATGCTTTATTTTCATGTAAATTATGGATTGAGCAACTAAAAATTAGATGGGAGAATGAGAAATGACATTTGGAAAGAGGTTTCCATGTAAGTGGGGCCCTTTTGGGATGAGAGTTGGAGGCTGGAATCAAAATGATCATGACCTTCTATTTGAATATTCGACTTGGCATGAATGCCAAATTGCCATTTAAAAACAGCAAATCCCATGAACTTAGGGGAGTTGTGGGACTCCAATTATAAATGTTGAGTGAGTTTTTTTTGTTAAACAGATGGGATTTGTTTGGAATCTGGATAGGTTGGTAGAATAAATTTGTTTTTTTTTTTAAATTCAACAATTTTTAATTTCTAATAAATTTTTTTTTCGTGAACAATAATCATTATATACTTAAATTTTAACAACAAAGAGACATTATAAAGTCACATTGTGTTGTCCATAAAATTTAGCTGTAAGAGATTTTTAAAAGTAAACTTATTACACTTTCCATGTCATCCAAAATACAAAAATAATCAACATCAGAGTTTCATTTTGCTAAAGGAAAGGTCTTTTAATAGAAATCCAAGCATGGCGCAAAAGAAAAGCATTCATCATCAATATGTAAACCAAGCAGAAAAGTACTCCACATCGCATTAATTTCTGGACAAAAGAAAAGTAAGCGTAAGACAGTTTTAATGCCCCCACAGAAAAACACAATTAGGACTAACATGAGCGAAGCATTGATTAATTCGAGCATTAACTGGAGTGCCTTCTTTAATGAGTTTTCAAAAGAAACCTTTAGCTTAGACGATATAGAATTTCTATAAATCAAAAAAAGGTAAAGTCTTTGTTGAAGCCACCAAATTATTTGGTTTTAAACTAGACAAGGCTATATCTAATAGCCTGATCTAATTGGTATAAGCCCCAGAATTGGTGCAATGCCAAATCGATCTATCAGGAACTTCAGGGTGACTCAAGAGGTGAACTTGCAATGATTCTCGCATTCTCTTCTTGAAAACAAAGAAAGGTTTTTGCCTTCATCCCGTTCATAGTTATTTTTCCTTAGTTGATCCACTGTAAGTTAAGAAAAATCAACATTATTCTTCAATAACGGAATGAAAGGATAACTAGATGGAATCCAAGGATATACACAACACTTAATTTGCTTACTCCCTTCTATAGACCATACAAGTCCTTTAATGAGTAAGTCGCTACCAGATAAGAGGCTCCTCCGCCATCCCTATGATGGGTTAGACCCAGGAAAAGCTAAAAGGAAAGCAGTATTAGAAAAATATTTCCCTTTTAACATTTTAGGCCTAACAAGGAGTCCGGATTATTTAGAATTCTCTATCCTTGTCGAGCAAGAAGAGTTCAATTAAAACTACTTTACTCCCAAAATCCTAATCCTCTATTTCGCTTATCGCAACACAAATCAAACCAAGCAATGCATTGCTCTTTTTTAATATCCCAGTGCTGGCCCCTCCAAAATTTAGCACAAAATGATGCAATGTAACACTCCAAATGTTTAGACTTTATTTATTTAAAATTCTCTTAAATTAAATTTGATATTTAATTAATTAAAATTTCATGTCTTGAAATTTAATAAGTTGTTTAAGTATTTTTTATAAATTAAGTAGACATTGATTAAAAAAATAATATGTTTATAAAAAGACAAGAATTCATTATTATTAATCATTAGATTAATAAAATCATGGAATATTAAAGAAAAAATAGCGTGATTTTGAGGAGCTTCTAGATAAGTATTAAGGCTTTCCCAAGTGTTAGAAGGTCAGTGGTTTGACCATTTCACTACAAGAAAAATTCAAAATGTTGACGAAAAATTTTCCGTCGCTAATTATCAACGGAAAAATATTTTCCATCGAAAAAGTTGTTGGAAAAAATATTGATTATGACGGTATACAATTCTGTCGTAAATAAGAGTGGAGAAGTATTCCCACCAAATTTTACCGACGGATATTAACGACGGATTCATAAAATTTGGTCATTAAATTGGCGCCAATATTACGTGGCTAAGTTGGACATGAAATTGACCGACGGTATGCTGAATCCGTCGGTAATTTACCTATGGAATTCAAATACCGTAGGTAAATTACCGACGAAAATATGCACTGACGGAAACATAATTCTATAGGTAATTATCGACGGAATTCGTTTTCCGTAGGTAAATTACTGACGGTAATTTACCTATGAAAAACGAATTCCATTGGAAAATTACTACGGAAATTGAATTCCGTAGTCGGGAATTTCCCTATGAAATATGAATTCCGTCGGTAAATTTAGACTTTGTAAAAACTATGTCATTTTGATTTGGACTTTCATTTATGTCTCTATCCGCACTTGCGTATTCCAAAAATCCATACAATAATTCCTTCTTATTTCCTTTTTTCTTTTGCTTTCTTTGTTTCTCTTCTTCATCACCATCGAAAGCTCAGCTGCTGGCATCGCGTCGACGTGAGCTGCCATCATCACCTCCACCGTAGCAGCCGCCGTTCAACCACTCTCTCGCCATTGCTAGTTGCTTTTCATCTCATAATACCTAGGTAAGTCCTATTTCACCCTTTACTGTTTGTTTTGTGATGGAAAATTGAAGATCCTGAGTTAGGAGAAATAAATCTAGGGATTTTGGTAAATTTGGGGGTTTAACATTTAGATCTAGGGATTTTGGTAAAATTTGGGAGATCTTGAGTTAGGAGAAATAGATCTAGGTTTAACATATATACTGTTGACGTAGTTTATGATGGATCTTGTGCTTAATTTTTCCGTTAAGATTTTTCCCATTGGAAGTGATAATAAAACCTTAATTTCCCAATTTAAGAAAAAGCTAAAAAGTTGGAAAGAAAAATATAACTTTCCAGTCCGATCCTCCTTTAATGGATCTCGAGTTTACAGTCGGTGACCGACCACCTGAAAAATTGGAAAAATAGGGAACCACAACTTAACTGTAAAGCTAAGATTGACACTAAAAATCATTAAGGTAGCATGGTATGAACTAACGAGATATTGATTTTCAATTTCTTCTGAATTTTTGGGTCATTAGGTTGATGATGTTTTATGAATTTTATTGTTTACTTTGGTACTTTTACTTATGGTTTTTTGGAAAGATTTTTTTCTTTTTATTTTCTTGAAATAGTTTCAAAACTCAGAAGGGGAAAGAAATGACACTGCTTTTAAGAAGATTTTGTATCTGTCCAGTCCTGTTTCAAGAAATTTACTATGAATCTCAGATGTTATATATACTTCCATATTGATTGGTGTTTGCTTGAACAGCCTCTTGCAGATGCTATATACTACAAAAACCATGATGTGATAAAACTTTTGGAGAAGCATGGTGCAAAGCATCTGGTATGTATTGAATTCAGCATACAAATGAGGGCATAATCCAATTAAGCAAGTAAAATCTCATGTTCTCTCTTTTAAATAAAATATGACACTAAACATGAGTGAAACTATTGTACAAGACTACCCATATAACGACACTACAATTTGGTTAGATTTCAGATGCCTAATTTTTTAATCTTGAACTTATGATGTTTATTTTTTATCTTAAAAGTAATTGACGGCGTCTCTTATTTAGGCACAAATCATATCTCTAGACAGGATACCGGTTGTTTGATTATTTCGACCAAGGATTGCGTTTTTAAAGATTCTCAAACGATTCAAGCTATTTTAATTAATACGAATCAGGTGAGCTCTTTCTTCTAATCTTCTGCCTCTTTGTTGAGGTCAATTCTAATTTTGGATACGGTTTTTTTTCCATTTCACTTGGTAACTTGTCATATTGAAATGCCTTTGAATGTCACATGCTTGACTTTATATGATTGCTTTGACTATATATGTCGTTTTACAAATGGTTTATAGATCTAGAATCAGCCATGAAATCAGAGGTTAGTGGTGATTTATGTGAAGCATTCTTGTTTTGGATTTTTCAACATTCTATTATTATAAACTTCCTGATTTGTCTTCAAACAAGGTATTTTTCCCATTTCCTTAGGAAACTGAGTATAAAGTTACTGCATGTTTGATGATCATTGATTCCAAGCTTATTGGTTTTGCAAATTTAACGCATGGTGCTGATGATTTTTTGTTAGTTATCATTGATATATATATATATATATATATATATATAAGAAGAAAAGGTTAAAAGCGGATATTATACGGATAATTGGGTTTAATTATTTAATTTAAAAAAACTAACTATATAAGTTGATAATATGGAGTGAGTTCAGAGTTGACTTGAGAATAAAAGCATATAATGGGATTGTGGGGTGGCAAAGAGCACTAACTGGGAACACAACAGAAATCTTCAAGGTGGCAGTTACCTGAAATGCAGTGCAAAAGAATTATTTGTCTTATGGTAACAATGTATCTGCATAATTTCACCATGTATTTTGGCTTATGGTAACTGATAATGGTCATTTATATAGTATTTTTAGTATGTTTTTAGGTGTTTAATTAGGTTAATTTTGTATTAATTAGGATTAGATTTGAGTTTAATTGGTTGATTTTATGTTTTTGGAGTTAATTATAAATTTTGGTGTTTTTCAGGGTTAATTTGCAAGAAAAAGAACTTAATTGTAAAAAGGGAAAAGATTTAGGCCAAAATTGCAAATATAGAAAATTTATGTGAGATAATTGATCATGAGGTCCAGAAGTTTAATACATGACCACGTGAAGTACAAAGGAGAAACACCCATGGCCGCTTGAATTGAAGAAGAAAAGAACACATGGCCACATGTGAAAATGAACTAAGTAACACATGGTCACGTGAAAGAACAAATGAAGGAAACTAAAAGAAGGATGTGACCACGTGTTCCCAAAGCTTATTCCACACATGACCACGTGTGAGGGAAGCCTAAGGGACATGTGACCACGTGTAGAGAAAGCAAAGAGAAGGGCGTGGCCACGTGCAAGTTCTCCCATGCAACGAAGGATTTGCGATTTTTGCCAATTCAAGAAGGATTCTTTTCCTACTCCAATTTGGGAAGTTTGGAAGGCTTCTACAACATCTTTTGCCTATAAATAGACAACTCTAACACCAAAGAAAGGGAATCAATTAGTAGAATCAATTAGAGAAATCTTAGAATTAGGCTTAGTTATTTTACGTTATTTTTATGTTTTCATTATTTTTCTTCAACTTTGTTTTAGTTTTTAATTATGTTTAGGAAGTAGTTTTTCTCCTTTTGCTAATGGATTCTTGAAATCTTATATTTTCATTGTTATGACTTTATTTTGAGCTTAATTTTCAATATCGGTTGATTATTTCTTGGTTTTAAGCATATTCTTATCTTTGATTGTGTTGAGATTGATTGTTGGTTTATTGAATAAATAACTAAAAATTGGTTTTGACATAGTTAATGATTTGCATGTTCTTAGATTGACTCTTTAATGTTTATGCATGATTATTATCTGAAATATGAGATGATTATGTGTGAATTTTATTGGTTAATACTAAGAGAGGAGGAACTAAGAATGAATTGGAGTTTAATCACTTGAGAAAGGCTTCAATGAATATTTAGGAAGTTAAAACTAGACTTGCATGCTAAGTATTAGATTTGTCTATGAGTTTAATACTAAGAATGATATACTTGAATAAAGATATCTTGCTCTATTACTAGTTTTTCCATAATCACTGGTGTTTATATTGAATTTAAGTCATTACAATGAAAATTAAGGTTGATAGTTTCTTTAGCAAGAGAATTCCAGTTATTGTTTTGTTTTTAATTCATGTTTTAGCTTTTGTTTTGTTTAATTGTTTATTTTGTTTAATTTTTACCTTTAAATCAAAAACATTTGGGAAACAATCTCGGGTTAATTTAATTCATACATAGGTATTATCCTTAGCAATTCATGTTCCCTTGGGTACGTTATTTGGGGTCTTAATCTATATTTTCCTGTATTACTAGCCGATCTAGTACACTTGCTAGATACCGGTTAGTAACAATGTATATATATTGGTGTCACCACCATGTTTTTAGGTGGCCCAGATCCCCAATTTGAAAACTGTGTTTGATAACAACCTTTATTTGATTCATATATTTGTACTGTAGCACTTTTAAAATTATTGATTATGGAATGATATTGCTGGATTTTTAGTTGATAACTTCCAAATACTTTTAGTTTCTTCTTAACAGCTGTGTGATAGGATTTGAATCCCGATGGGATATGAGGATGCAAGATGATTTTGGTTGGTAAGTCTAGTTATGTTGCGCTCAGAGCTAGGATGAAGTATTATTTGTTGCAGAATAAAAGGGCTGCAACTTGATAGTATTTTGGCCTCTTTTTTTGGTGTGGGACATATGCAAATCTTAGCAGTTTTGAATGTTTTTCTAACTTCTAGAAAAGAATAAATATTTTTTAAGGATTAAATATAAGTTTAGGCAGGAAATGCATAAGTTGCTGGGGGTGTTATCCTTTGGGTCAAAACAAACTGAGATTTTTTCTTTTTCAACTGTTTCATTTTCTTTTTCATTGCTACGTTGTACATTGTTGGTATGGTGTTATTTATTTTGTTCACATTCAGAAGTTTATCTCTCTGTCTGCTTTGATTTTTTTTTAAAAAAAAAAGAATAGCTAACTAAGATACATATAATTGTTATGCATGGATGTGTATCTTCTTAGAATCTTTTGTTATGTACGTTCTTTTTATAAATATTGTTGTGGTCTACTTATGTAAATGAAATGCTCGACCACTGATTGCCTCTAAAATAGGTCTACATATGCCTCATGTGTTCTTTCTTTGTTTCAAACCCTAGATCATTAGTATATGATAACCTAATATTATACTTTTATGCCATCAATCATTACCTTAATTGTCTAGTATTATTACCTAATTACTTCCTTCAATGATTTTAAATTTCCATCCTCTTCGAGTAGAAGGAGGCAGAACTAGAAATTTATATTTGAAAGTGAGGGTTATAGGCTAAATAGAAGTAGGATAGAATATATTCCTTCTGATTTGAACCTAAATAAGAGGGATGGATGGGAAATTGACTAGCCTTTTTACTCAACTTTTCATATTTATATGTAAGTTTGTTGTGTTAATGATTAAACGAAGTGTTAAATTGATGCAGAATCTTTGGTCCATCTATTTTTCCTTATGTCTTTTGGCCCCTCATCTTCATTGTTGCATTTATTATGAACATGTCTATCACCGTGATTCTTACTTGATTTTAAGCGATTGTCAATATGCTAATTAATTCATGTTGTTTCCAATGTTTAATTTATGGGCGAATATAGGTGGAGAACTGATGTAATCCGTTTAGTATGACAAAAGAATAAGAAGGCCTATATATATATATATATAGGGTTCAAGATATTCGGGGGAGAAGGATATTGCAATATATCACATATTATGAACTATAAACAAAGGGATTTTATGATGCTTATGGAGCCTTTTATCTATAAAATAGAGCAGATTGACAGGAAAATATTTGATTTTTTTCAATGGAGGCTACTGCATTATTTTTGTTGAATTGAGCTGTGTTTTAGCCTGAAGTGGTAACTGATAAGGAAGTCAGTATTGATGCTTGTTATTCTTTATATTGAGAAGTTTTCTCTGGGTTTACATCTAAATTTTCTTTTTTAATGTCACTTATTAAACATATGAAACTCGCATAATAGTGTCTTAATTAATAATAAAACCAATAATTGACGGGACTAGCATTGATTTAGTCAAGATAAACTAAGTTTAGGAATTATTTTGGTTTAATGACAATTTAAATTAACATTTTAATTCAGATTACAAGTTATATTTATGAAATTTAGGTTTACTTTCCATATAGGAATTTTAAATTTTTTTATTATTTAGGTACTCTATTTGAACCAAAATATCTCCTAAACTTTTTTTTCTTTACTGCATCAGGCATCCTGTTACCGGTAAGTGTGTTTGAATAAATACGGAGGTATATTGCAGCATTTTTTTTCCTGGATTTGTGCAGTTAATGCTTTTATGTTCCTTTTGTTTAGCTATTATGCATGTCATACTACATAGTTGGCCCAATAAACAATACAAGGCACTACTATAAAATGGTAGATGTTTTCTTTTTCATTTAGCAATGTTTTATTCTCATTCATTTTAAATTTATGTTGGTTTAAGGATGATTTTCTAGTAGTTACTATTCCTATGTGAATTAGTTAAATGCTTTTGATACAAGATATAGAAATATATCTCTGCATTCTCATTTAAAGTGTAGATATTCAATCAAAAGCTTTTTTTTCCAGGTAAAAGTTAATGCTCTGTATGCTTTGCTGATATTGTTCACACACTTGCTAAATAAGGTTTGGCAGACCATTAAACTGTTTCAAACTTGTGGGTTCTGAAGTTTTTTGGACATCACTTTTGGTGTTTGCAGTATTATCCTTTGGAATTGGGGTGGCCATGATATCAGAACCAGAACCAGTGTTTTGAATTCTCTAAAACCTAGAATTTAGGTATCCAAGGCAGTCTTTCTGGCAGTAATTAATTGGTGTATGTAATTTAATATTATATGATTATATTTATTATTATGCCAACATTATATTGTTCCTTGTATTTACTTAATATTGTTCTAATATGAAATATTCAATTTCATATATTTCAGGTTCAAAAATATGCCACCGAAGATAAAGAAGGGCATGTTACCACCAAGGCTTAGGTTACCATCGGAAGGAGCATCCTATGCACGACCATGCGAGGAATCACCTTTTCCATCAATAATCCCTGCAGATTCACATGTCCTACATAGTACTTCACCATCAGAAAACCCTACTACATCTACACCATCACCATCTATTGGTGAAACATCTGCTCCCACACTTGACAATGCATCTATAGCAAATGAGGAAACAAAAATAGTAGCTGAGGATAGAGGTGATGGCATACAACCCGGAGCAAAAGGAGTTGATGGATGGACATACATTACCATTGTCAATAATATGTGAGTGAAAAGGTTAAAAATTATGCTATACATGATTGAAGTAATAGTTTATACATTAAATTATAGTATTTAATATGAAATTTATCTTAACCTCTGGATATCTATTATAGGTTGGTCCCGTCTGGATTGTGCTCTTGCAGCATCTCCTCCAAATTCAAGGAGAAAATTGAATTTAACGGTTATTTGTGGAAGAATCTGTCTCAGGAGACAAAAGATCTCTATTATCAGGAGTTTGAGGTACATGTAGACTTTAATTAGTTTATTATTGTTGTTTATAAATACTTATAAATTTTTTTTTCAGAAAGAATTTTTTTAGGATTCAAAATTTGATGTTGTTATTTACAACGTATGGGAGAGTCGAGCTCGTGCACGGTATAAAGATTTTATTAGTTCCTATAAACTGAGCGGTGAATGGCCTCATTTTATATATGAAGAAATATGGAACAATTGGCAGAATTATTGGTCAATGCCCGAGGCTACATCCATTTCTGAGTGAAATTCAAGTAATAGAAGGGGAGGACTTGAGGGAGAGAGTCTACTTGTGCACACTAATGGATCTATGACCCACCAGGAGCATGCAAAGAAAATTGTAAGTATTAAAACTTCACATTTATATTTTGAATTTTGTGCTTTTGATGGATCTTGCCATTCTTTTAGAAGCACTACGTTTAATTCTATTAGATTATATGTCTCGTTACTATGTATGTCTTGTTATTGCTATATGCTGTGATTGTGAATGAAGTTATAAAGGTAGAGGACCTTGATTGGGAGTGTAAAATTTTGCCATTTGCAGGTTTGAGAAGCATGATTTTTAAGTCATTATGCTGTCGAAAAATTTACCAAATGAATAGTAAATTAGCAACACCTAATATATGTTAAATATGGAATGGAAGTTAGGAATGCAAATTACCAATCGAAGTAAGCTTAACTTGTAAAATATATGACATCCTAATAATAATAATGATTATAGTAATTGTATATATATGTATAGAAATAGAATTAAATGTAAGGTTGTTATTCTATGTCTATGTTACTTTCATTTTTTTAGAATCATTTGTTGTCTTTTTCGATGTTGTTAGTTGCAATCTTTATATTATGATGGTTCATTTTGAAAAAAAGATGTTTGGTGCCTTATTAATGGTTGTTTGGTTGAGACTTATATTTTGTTTAATAGGGGGTAAATATCATAAAAATAGATGAAATCCTGCTAAAATTTTTTCAAACTGTAGGTAATTTATCTCTATTCTATGCAAGAAAAGTCTACTGGCCAAAAGCCTACATCACTACAGGTCTTTGTGCATACTCACACTAAAAAAGCATGATGGTGTAACATTTATCAACGATCAATGCAAGCAATTAAATGTATGCAATGTAAAGTATATATTTCAATATTCATTTCATATATAATATTCGTTTAAAATTATAACTAAGTAGTAGAAATAATTATAATGATAGGATCAAATACAAGAGAAGGTACAACGTCAGTCGCAGGATAACCCAAATATTGATGAGAATCAGACATATCTATAAGTAGTTGGTGGTAGGGACCGTCGAGGCAGAATTTTTAGCCTTGGATCTTTTGCAAATACACAATATACGCATTCCTTTACATCCAGTACAGTTGCCTCCAATAGACAAGCCGCATTACGTCAGGAAGTTGTTGAACTTCGGACTACAGTTAATTTATTAGCAACTCAATTGTGCGAGTCTATGGAATATATAGCCGAGCTTCGTACTCAGATGAAAGAAGTAAGGGGGGAAGGCAACATATCGCAGCATCCAGATAGTCCACCTTCGCTGACATAATAGGGTTTTAGATTTTAATACTTTTGGGATTAATAACGATTTGACTGCAATGTTAGGGCTAATATTTATACTTTAAAGACTTGTAAGAAAATGATATGTTATTGAATATTATAAATTTAATGTTCTTATATGATTTCTATTAATTTATTATTATAAATTATATATTTTATATTATATTGTTGATTACGATTTCACTATATAGAGAAAACAAATTAAAATTTGAGAGAAAATAAAATAAATTTTGAGATTTTCTAACAAAATATAGCCAAAATATAGTGACGGAAAACTTTTTCGTCGCTAAATTTTCCTATGAAATATTTATTTCCGTCGATAAATTTAGCTACGGAAAATATCATACCGTAGGAAAATATTGTCGATGGAAAACTTTTTCGTCGCTACATTTGCCTACGGAATAGCAATTTTTGTCGGCAAATTTACCTACGAAATATATATACCGTAGGAAATATTGCCTAAGGAATAGTTTTACGTCTGTAAAAAAAGGCCAACGATGACAATAGTTGGTCTTCATTTAGCGACGAAATTGACGATAGAAATTTATTCCGTCGATAAAATTACCGACGGAATTATTTTCTGCCGGCAAAGGTGCCTACAACCGTTTCTCTTTCACCAATTTTTGTTGTAATGACCTCAACACCAGGTTAATCGTGAACAGTATTTTTCGATAGTGAATAGTATTTTTCAGGCTGAAAAATACATTCGAAAGTGAAAAATATTTTATTGGACCATTGGAAAATATTGTTCATGGTGAGTCTGGAGTTGAAATTTAAAGTGAAATTGAGGTCAAATAGGCCTCCAAAAGACAAAAATACGAAAAATATAGCGGGTCAATTTTTATTATTAGGATACTGATTCAACTTTGTATAAATGATTAAAAATAGCAAACGAACTCCGAAAATTACCAAAAATTGCGGTTAAGCCTAAAATAATATATAAAATTTTTTTGCTACAAAAAGTAAATTTTTATGTAACACCGATATTTTTGAATCGGATCAATTTAATTGAATCGAATCAAAAATGGACTCTGATTGAGCCAAAACTTTGCGTACAACCTATTTTTGGGGTGATAAAATTATGAGATCATTTTTGAAGTAATTTAATCTCAAATTAGAGATTGAAGAAAGAAAAGCTAAGGAAAACAAGGACATAAGGCATGGAGGTCAATTTTAGGTAAGTGAAATCTTGGTTTTTAAATTGATTTCAAGGCACCTATAGATAGATTTAGGTGCCTAGAGTATGTTTTTATGATTATTTTGAGCTAAAATGATGTTTATCTTTGTGAATTTGGAGGTAAAAGTTTCATCCATGGAAGAAATTTGAAGAAAAAAATATTTTCATGGGTTCAATGATAGGAAAATAAAGTTTGTGCAAGGATAATGGCAAGTATGAGGTTAGTGACTACTAAATCTTAGTATTTTTTATTAAATTTAATGATTTTTCTTAGGGTTTATTAAGGAAAAAAATTTGTATAATTGATTAATTTTGAAATTAATTGCATAATAGTAAAATTGGCCCTTAGTTTAGCATGATAGAATATTTAATTGAAAAAAAAATTGTAAGGTAATTTTATTAAGGTGGCCGAAATTCATTGTGAAGGAAAAAAATTATATGTTAAGTAATTAAATGAATTTAGGCTCTAAATTGATAGTAAATGTGAAATAATGCCTTTATAAATTTTTGTGGAATTTATAGAAGTTAAATGAATATTTTGGGATTTTTATTGAATATGTAATTAAAAAATAATAAAATTGAAGAGATATATGTATAATGAAATTACCTTTAAATAATGTAATTGAACTTAATTAAGCTTAAATGTAAGCTTAATTATCTTGAAATAAATTTTAAGGAAAAATTTCTTAATGGCCAAATCGCATTCTTAAAGTTTATGTGAAAAATTCCTATGGTGAATTATTGTCGAATAATTCCCAAAAAGTGGTTAAAAAAGGGGGATAAAGTGACTGAAAATATTGACTAATAAATTATACCGATTTAAAGAAGAAAAATCTACAACTGTTTGAAATTTAAAAGTATTTTGAAAGTTCTGTCAAAAGATTAAGAAAATGACTGAATAGTCAAAAGCACTAAAAAGAGTGTGATCGACAAAAATATATTTTTTAAGAAAAAGAAAGAAATTAAATGCTCTGAAAGTCTGAAAACTATTTTAAAAATAATTGATTGATTTTGCCCTTAGCAATAATCAGGTAGTAATAGTCTTGCACAGGATAGAAATGGCTAGCCATAGGGACGTCTTATATTGCGGTGCAAGTCATGACGACTTACTATGCTATGAACTGGATCTCTGATCACCATGGCATTCTCTGTCTCTGTTCTTTGCTCTGTGAGAAATGGTCCCTTGGGAATCATTTCTCTCTTTGTTGTGGCCCTGTGGGGTCCATGTCCCGCATATCCTTTCTGAGAGTCATGTCATATTTCATTAGGGGCATATTGGAAAGAATAAATCAGAATTTATAAAAGTCAACTGAATGTAAAAGTTTTGAATAAAAGAACTTACTTGAATGAATTAAAAAGTTCCAGGGTAAAAATGTAAGTCTTTTCCAAAAATTGAAATTAATAAGCAAATGTGAAAAGAGATTATTTTACAAGGTAAAATAGTAATTTAATAATTAAATAGTCCAAAAATATGCTTCTGTAAAAGAAAAGTGGTCAGTTCATAATTAGAAATTATGAATTAAAATAATAATCTATTATATGAAAAATTCAAACAAAATCTAATATGAACCTTTGTAAGCCAAAAGTTAACTGAACGTAAAAATAAGTAAATAGATGACAATTCTGTAATTAGAACTGAAAAGTGTCAAGTTGCTATAAGTTGGTACAAGAACTTTTGTATAGAAAAAGGAAGGAATTAAAGATATAATTGCAAAGTATTTCTAATTAAGTACATCACTTTGCATTAAATGTTAAAAGCTTTGATAATTGAAATCTAACAAGTAGTTCAAAAAGTCCGAGTAGAATAAAAGAATAAATAGCGAAATTGACATTTTTACTATTAAAAGAATAATATTGCAATTAATGAATACATAAAGCACTGCATTGAAAATCTATCATTACCGTGGCAATTAATTATGTAAATCATTTCATCAAAATAAGATTGTACTGAATTAATTAAATAGAGAATTTTACTTGAAAAGTCAAGTCATACGTAAAAATTAAGTAAAAGTGAAAATAGGAAAACAAAAATGTCAATTTTACCATTGAACGACAAAAAAGAGAATATTCTGAATTAAGTGAAAAGTTTAAATTAAAGTAAAAAGTTTACCAAAGTATTGATAATGATCTGAAAACCTGTGAAAATGATTAAAAACAACTTTTGATAAGACAGCATAATAATTGGCATAAATATGATAATTATGCTTAATTTGAAAATTCTAGGATTGGTAGTCACCATTGAGCATATCTAGTGCTCAGGATGTAGTTTTTACTGCGTGCAGGTTCTGAAAAGAAGCTGGAGCATGGTACACAGAGGAGTAAAGTTTTAGAAAAAGGATTGCCTGTACTTTTAGGTATTTTGGCATGTATATACTCAGTTAATAGTAGTAAGAATTGATTGTGTTTGTTTAACTGTCATTTTGTGATAGTAATTAATGACATAACAGTGAATGACTATGATTGGTATGTGAACGATTGGATGATCGGTATCTGTTGTTTGTGTTCTTCTATCGTACCTCTTGAAGGCTGTGTTATTGTTTGATTATTTTCAAGAGGTCAGTAGTAGGTAGTTGTTATGCTGCCAAAATTTTGACGTATTGATGACTTAAATTTAAATAAGTTTGAAAATTGATATAAAAATTTTTTTTCGACCAAATTGCTTAGTTCTATTTCGAAAATGACTGTTCCGTTGAGGGTGTTATATTTAGTGGTATCAGAGCAATGGTTTAGTTGGTTCTAAGATCAGAGTAGGATAAGACCAAGTAATAGATTTATTTGTATATACATGTCAAAAGTCAGCGGATAAGTGATAAGGAGTCTGATGTGTACTTGCTCCCCATTATGTTTAAAAGTCAAAAGTTGACATCTGACCGAGATTGTCTGGTATAAAGTGATTGATTATGCATAGTAAGGCAGTAGAGTGTCAAAATGAAAGTATTGCTACTTAAAGTCCTTTGGAGGCTAAAGCAAAGTGACAAAATTGTTAACTGAATTTGAGTGTAATCCAAGTACATAAGTGTTATTGTGAATGGGAATTAGCTTGTTGATGAATGCAATAAAAAGGATATGTTAGAAATTTGGAAAACAATTGTATATTAAGTTAAGACAGACTGTAAGGGATATAGAGAAATCATGACTTATGTGTCATGGTTTAAATGGTTATTGAATTAGAAGTGATACAGTCAAATAAGGTTTTTGATAGTTAAAATGGTTCTGATGATAAGTTGAGGTCACTTAAGATGCTATATATATATATATATATATATATATATATATATATATATATATATATATATATATATATATATATATATATATATATATATATATATATATATCAGTGATTCCTTGTAGGTGTGGGTACTCGATCTGATGTTTCATAGTTCTGGGATGGGCTATGATATCTGCATTATATGAAAATACTTGACAGTATTATATTGCATATATGAAATCATTCATTCATTGTATAGCATTTCACATTGTGTGACAGCATTTGATCTACATCATATCATTTGTATAGACCCTACCTGATAGGAAAAGACTGACAGGAGATATAATGAGCTTAAAGATGACCTAACAGCAAGAAAGGATTAGCATTGTACTGTGCTGAAGTAAAAAGGAATAGAGTTTTCTTTGATGGGTTCTAAGACACTGAAAGAATGTGATAAGTATTTGAGTTTTGTTCTGCCAATATTAAAGAAAAAGTAATTGTTTGTTGAGATTAGTTAATGTAATTTCTGGCTGAATGAGTAGTTCCTAATTTGAGTCGAGTACTACCAGAGAGGTAATGCATTGGTTAATGTCAGCTTTGAAAATAAGATCCGATAATAAAATGATTTCAAGTGAATGTATTTATGCGATGAATAAGTGCAAATAGTTAATGATAGTATTTGCAGCTAGTTGAGCTATAAGTGTTAATAAAGTCAGGCTCCGAAATGAGCATAGTCGGCTAAAATGTAAATAAAGGAGGAAAAATTTGGTTCCTTCGGGATCGTTTTGATGTATATGATATTAGAGTGAAATTAAGACAGAGGGGTCATAGATTTTGCCAATTGCCTATCCGTGTTTCAAAAGTATGTGTTGTGTTGTGTGGGATTTTTGATAATCTCCACTTTAGCACAGTGATTCACTTTTTAACTGATGGTCAGTCGGAGTGAATAATTCAAATATTAGGAGAATTGTTTCAATGAAGTGTATATGAATTTGATAATAATTGAGTGTAAAGAAATCAGTTAAAAGAGATCTGTATACAAGTTGAAATGACCTACGAAGTAAGATTTGTAAAGATTTTCGATTTGGAAATCGATCAGCTCGAGAGCGAACAGGTTCCATAAATAAGCATGCTTTATAACTATCAAATGTTAGAATCTTTAACAAGATAATAATACCGTATCCTCTACTTTTTGTTATAAGAAAAAAAATTTTGAGGATGAAATTTCTTTTAGTAGGGGAGAAATGTAATGGACTCAACACTAGATTAGCCATGAACAGTATTTTTCGATAGTAAATAGTATTTTTCAAGCTGAAAAGTACACTCGAAAGTGAAAAATATTTTATTGGACCATTGAAAATATTGTTCATGGTGAGTCCGGAGTTAAAATTTGAAGTGAAATTGAGGTCAAATGGATCTCCAAAAGTCAAAAATACGAAAAATATAGCGGGTCAATTTTTATTATTGGGATACTGACTCAACTTTGTATAAATAATTAAAAATAGCAAATGAATTTCAAAAATTACCAAAAATTGCAGTTAAGCCTAAAATAATATGAATATTTTTTTGCTACAAAAAGTAAATTTTTATGTAACACCGATATTTTTGAATCAGATTGATTTAATTGAACCGGATCGAAAATGAACTCTGATTGAGCCGAAATTTGCGTACAACCTATTTTTGGGGTGATAAAAATTATGAGATCATTTTTGAAGTGATTTGAAATTGAAAAGTGAAAGAGATGCATTAAAATTTTATGATTTGGTAGTTAATAGGCTTTGGTTAATTAAATCAAGCCCAAAACCAAGCCGAAAGCCCAAGCCCACAATTGAGAGACTATAAAAAGAAAGATTTCTCTCTAATATTCTAGAACTTCCCACGTTTCCAGCAGATTTCTTTGTCTTAGTGGCCGAACTCCATTGTTGCTTCTTTTCTCTCAAAATTCTTCATCATTTCTTGATTATTTTGTCTTGATCCAAACACCAAAAATGATTTTTAGCCTCTTTAGTTGCTGGATTTAATCTCAAATTAGAGATTGAAGGAAGAAAAACTAAGGAAAACAAGGACATAAGGCATGGAGGTCAATTTTAGGTAAGTAAAATCTTGGTAAGTGAAATCTTGGTTTTTAAATTGATTTCAAGGCATCTATAGATAGATTTAGGTGCCTAAAGTATATTTTTATGATTATTTTGAGCTAAAATGATGTTTATCTTGGTGAATTTGGAGGTGAAAGTTGCAGCCATGGAAGAAATTTGAAGAAAAAATGATTTTCATAGGTTCAAGGATAGGAAAATAAAATTTGTGCAAGAATAATGGCAAGTATGAGGTTAGTGACTATTAAATCTTAGTATTTTCTATTTAATTTAATGATTTTTCTTAGGATTTATTAAGGAAAAAAATTGTATAATTGATTAATTTTGAAGTTAATTGCATAATAGTGAAATTGGCCCTTAGTTTAAATTGAAAGAAAAAATTATAAGGTAATTTTATTAAGGTGTCCGAAATTCATTGTGAAGAAAAAAAAATTATATGTTAAGTAATTAAATGAATTTAGGCCCTAAATTGATAGTAAATGTGAAATAATGCCTTTATAAATTTTTGTGGAATTTATAGAAATTAAATGAATATTTTGGAATTTTTATTGGATATGTAATTAAAAAAAATAAAATTAAAGAGATATATGTATAATGAAATTACCTTTAAATAATGTAATTGAACTTAATTAAGCTTAAATGTAAGCTTAATTAACTTGAAATAAATTTTAAGGAAAAATTTCTTAATGGCCAAATCGCATTCTTAAAGAAAAAGAATGTGTACATTAAGTATTATTTTTATGAAATTAAGCATTGAATTAAGGTAATACATGAAATATAATGTCCATAAATTTTTATGAAATTTATTCAAGAATTTTTAAGTTAAGTATAAAGGCATATATATAATGTATAGGATGAATTATGGTAAAATAATTCATAAAATGAATAAAAATGATAATAATTGAAAAATAATATTCACATAAATTTTTATGAAATTTATGTGATTTATGAGTATATTTTAAAAATAAATATTAAACATGCTTAAGTGCAAATATTAAATTATTGAAAAATAATTCAATAAATAAGTAAAAGTTATTAAATTAATGTAAAATTTATTTATATGTCGTATAAAAAATGGAAAGGGTTAAGGATAAATTTTTGAAAAATAAAAAGTACAGTGAATAAATAACCGTATTGAATTATTACCAAATAATTCATAATTCAGAAAAAAATGGTGAATTACAATCCGTATTAAAAGTAATTCGAATTCCGAACCATCGCAAATTCAAGCCGAAAAAGTAAGAAATTGATTAAAAGTAAAAAAAACAAAATGAACGTAAAATGATAAAATATTGAATTATTGAGAAATAATTCAATAAGTGCCAAGGAAAGGTAAATTATGATGATGTAATTCACAAAGTATATAAAAAGGTATTGAAAGAATATTTGACTAAGTAATGAAAAAAACTCTGAAAAGACAGTGTAGAATAACCGTAGTGAATTATAAAGACATAATTCACTAACGGTATAAAAGTACAAAAAAATTGAATGATAAAATGTACCGGTTTAAAAAATAACAATAATTGTGAAAAATTGAAAGTCTGAAAAGTTTATGTGAAAAATTCCTATGATGAATTATTGTCGAATAATTCCCAAAAAGTGGTTAAAAAAGGGGGATAAAGTGACTGAAAAGATTGACTAATAAATTATACCGATTTAAAGAAGAAAAATCTACAACTGTTTGAAATTTAAAAGTATTTTGAAAGCTCTGTCAAAAGATTAAGAAAATGACTGAATAGTCAAAAGCACTAAAAAGAGTGCGATCGACAAAAATATATTGTTTAAGAAAAAGAAAGAAATTAAATGCTCTGAAAGTCCAAAAAGTATTTTTAAAATAATTGATTGATTTTGCCCTTAGCAATAGTCAGGTAGTAATAGTCTTGCACATGATATAAATGGCTAGCCATAGGGACGTCTTATATCGCGGTGCAAGTCATGGCAACTTGCTATGCTATGGACTGGATCTCTGATCACCATGGCATTCTCTTGGGGATCATTTCTCTCTCTGTTGTGGCCCTGTGGGGTCTATATCTCGCGTATCCTTTCTGAGAGTCCTGTCATATTGCATTAGGGGCATATTAGAAAGAATAAATCAGAATTTATAAAAGTCGATTGAATGTAAAAGTTTTGAATAAAAGAACTTACTTGAATGAATTAAAAAGTTCTAGGGTAAAAATGTAAGTTTTTTCCAAAAATTGAAATTAATACGCAAAGGTGAAAAGAGATTGTTTTACAAAGTAAAATAGTAATTTAATAATTAAATAGTCCAAAAATATGCTTCTATAAAAGAAAAGTGGTCAGTTCATAATTAGAAATTATGGATTAAAATAATAATCTGTTATATGAAAAATTCAAACAAAATCTAATATGAACCTTTGTAAGCCAAAAGTTAACTGAACGTAAAATTAAGTAAATAGACTATAATTCTGTTAATAGAACTAAAAAGTATCAAGTTGCTATAAGTAGGTACAAGAACTTTTGTATAGAAAAAAGAAGGAATTAAAGATATAATTGCAAAGTATTTCTAATTAAGTACATCACTTTGCATTAAATGTTAAAAGCTTTGATAATTGAAATCTGACAAGTAGTTCAAAAAGTCCGAGTAGAATGAAAGAATAAATAGCGAAATTGACATTTTTACTATTAAAAGAATAATGTTGCAATTAATGAATACATAAAGCACTGTATTGAAAATCTGTCATTGTCGTGGCAATTAATTATGTAAATCGTTTCATCAAAATAAGATTGTACTGAATTAATTAAATGGAGAATTTTACTTGAAAAGTCAAGTCATATGTAAAAGTTAAGTAAAAGTAAAAATAGGAAAACAAAAATGTCAAATTTACCATTGAGCGACAAAAAAAAAATATTTTGAATTAAGTGAAAAGTTTAAATTAAAGTAAAAAGTTTACCAAAGTGTTGGTAATGATCTGAAAACCTGTGAAAATGATTAAAAGCAACTTTTGATAAAATAGCGTAACAATTGGCATAAATATAATAATTATGCTTAATTTAAAAATTTTAGGATTGGTAGTCACCGCTGAGCATATCTAGTGCTCAGCAAGTAGTTTTTACTGCGTGCAGGTTCTGAAGAGAAGATGGAGCATGGTACACAGAGGAGTAAAGTTTGAAGAAAATGATTGCCTGTACTTCTATGTATTTTGGCATGTATATACTCAGTTAATAGTAGTGAGAATTGATTGTGTTTGTTTAACTGTCATTTTGTGATAGTAATTAATGATATAACAGTGAATAACTATGATTGGTATGCGAACGATTGGATGATCAGTATCTGTTATTTGTGTTCTTCTATCGTGCCTCTTGAAGGTTGTGTTATTGTTTGATTTTTTTTTCAGGAGGTCAGTAGTAGGTAGTTGTTATGCTGCCGAAATTCTGACACATTGATGACTTAAATTTAAATAAGTTTGAAAATTGATATAAAAATATTTTTTTTCGACCAAATTGCTTAGTTCTATTTCGGAAATAACTGTTCCGTTGAGGGTGTTACATTCGTCGCTAATTTCCTTCGGCATTTTTGTTTCCCTACGAAATTTCACTCAATTTCGTCGGGAATTTTCATCAGGATATTGGATTTTCTTGTAATGTTTTATCCGTCCATATCCAATTACCATGTAATAAACTCATTTCAACAAGTTTTATCTTATTAAAGTTAGAGTATGGGTTCTATGTCAACTCTAGATTAATCAAGCCCTAAATTTGTTTATCTTTTAATCCATTAATCTTTATTCCAATAATGCTCATTTTATGAATCTCATTCATAAATGCATTTTGCTATGGTCTGAGACTTATGGAAGTGAGATAAACCCCCTCAAATAATCCGAGTCAATGAATCCTTTATCAGTCATTCAACTATCTTCAAGTGATTCATGTTATACCTAATCTCCAAGCTATCAATATGCAATTGCAAACGACAAGTAATGGAATCAAAGTATAACACTTAATACTTAAGATATTTTGTTTGATATCAAGTATAATAATTATCTCACAACTGATATTATGAGGTACTTTAATTGTAGATTATTTATCCATGTGAATATCCCATATTAGGTCTTCAATGTACTCATTTCTCAAACAAAAATCCACATGTTATAATTATGAATATCATCATAGCTTGTGAGAACTACTACTTGACCAAGTCAAAAAGTATAACATGTGCTACTCTATCTGCATTGATAATATCCAAGCAATGGATAATTTAGGTATAAACACATTTGCATGCAGTTGGAATCTCACATTATGAACTCTTCATAATTTCCTCTCCATTATGTTCATAGGGACTTTATCGCATAGTTTAAGTTATAACAAACATATGTATATAAAATATAAGTATTCTGAAATAAAGAATATCATTGATAAATGATAGTTTAATATATATGATAAAGTTCTAATAGAAACCAAGCTTAAGGCATAATTGCTAACAACTCAATTGTGTATGAGATACACAAAATGACCGTGAATAACTTCACAAGCACGGCCATTTTCAACAAGTGAAGCATAACAGTATATATATGGTACACCTTTAATTTGGAGGTATTACCATGTCTTGAAACAAAGGCTTTATAAAGATTGGTCTTACATTGTAAAACAAAGATATGTTATTTATAAACTAAACATATGATCCACCACATTAAATTTCAAGCAATTTCCTTAAGGATTTTGTGCTTAAAGGAATTGGTTTGACATGAGGTGTAAGGTGACGAACATGTGATGTATGGTTAGAGCTAGACAAGATTTTGAAATGATAGTAGATTCTAGATTTGTTAAGGTATTTATAGATTATCAAAATGTGAGCTCGGACCATCTTGAAAATGTTTCTCAAGCTAAGCAACTCCAATTAGGAGATTTTTGCGGACTTATAACCAAATAATAATGGAGTGCCATTTAGGATTTGTTTGGATGGGGTGAATCATGGTATGATATGGTGTAATATAATATGGTATAATGAAAAGGCATTATCTATATGGCACCCCGCACCTAGTCCATTTAAAGATCCGGGTATTGAATCTCATGCACACCTTCCAATCTTTAACAATTATGAAATATAAAATTTCTTATTATAAAAGCCTTATTGTTTTAGCAAATACTATTTATTTTTAAAAAATTTTGATAGAATTTTCTCCATAATTGTTTAAAAATCTCTTGCAAGAAAACTACAATAGGCTTCCATTTAATCTACCCTACCATCCTTCCCCAATTCAAACTCCAATCTCACAACAATTTACCCATCCTCCATAATTCTCAATTCATATTAATCAAAATTCAAAACATAACCATGTAACACCCTTATTATATCTTTGACTGTTGACTTAAGCGATAAGTCGAATTTTTTTTTCAATCAATTAATTTCTTAACTACTAATTATTTTCTATCAATAATAATAATTACAATTAAAACTTGTCGATTGACCTATAACTGTCCAATTTACTATTCACCAATTAAAAATTCAATTATATAACGTCTTAAAAACTTGCCTACCCAACCTAAAAAGCAGATAATTTACAGCATTTCAGGGGCACAAAACATTATAAACAATATATACATACATTCCAAACATCAATTCTTATCACAATATACACTCATTCAAATCTAGTTCCTGTCAAGGTACATATTTACCAATACACCATCTTTGTTCAAGTGCAAACTAACTCTTCTACCTCAAAATTTATTAAATATATATGTACACATGCCAATACAAAAATAATTCTTAGCTATATCTTTTTCCTTAAATATTTGCTCCTTTGTGTACTATTGCTCCAGATATTCTTCAAAACCTACACGCAGTAACAACTACATGCTAAGCATTAAATATGCTCAGTGGTGATTATAGATCAAAAAATTTTTCAAACATACACAATTGCATTAATTATGCAAAATTCATTAAATTTCTATCAAAACACAATTATCCATGTACTTTACATTCAATACAAATTAAAATCATTTGAAAAACTTTTCAGTTTAGTCCTTAATTCTTCATTTAATTATAAAATTACCACTAGTTACTTATTTTTCATTTTCAATCTATTAATTGGCATACAAATTACCAATTGACCCCTATTTTATCCTTCTCATGCAAAATTTCATTTTAATCCTTCCACTTCACCCAAGTTCATTTTTAAGCCATTTGTTCACTAAATTATCATTTTACCCTTTTTAATCATTACTTTATCATTTTTACTCATTAATCTCAATATTTGAAAAAAATTACAATTTTGCTCATAAACTTTTCATTTCTTTTCAATTAGATCCTTTTTCATTCTAAACTTTATTTTTTTTACATTTTTTTTGCACTTTTAACTCATTTTTACATTTATGCCCCTAATTCAATCTAGACAAAAATCATCAGACCGGATATACGAGGCGTGGACCCCACAGAGCCACAATACAGATTGAGAAATGACCCCAAAAGATCATTCCTTGCAGAACAAAATAAAAAATAGATCAGATACTATAGGAGATCATACGATCCTACTATTGCAAAGCAAGTCGCCATGACCTGCACCATGGTATAAGTATTCCTATGGCTAGCCAATCATATTTTGAGCTAGATTTTGACAGTCTGACCACTACTAAGGGCAAAATTTATTTATTTCTTATTTCACTTTTTAGATTTTTAATAGTTTCAACAACTTTTTCATTTCAGTAAATTAGTCAGTCAACTTTTTCACTACTTTTACATAGTTTGTGAATTATTTTACAATAATTCACCATTTGCTACTTAATTGAGAAATTATTTCTCAATAATTCAACAAATTCACCTATTACATAGTCTAATTTCCTTCTAAAAAATATTCAAATAATTTTCATAAATTTCACAAAAATTTTTGGATACAATATTTCATCACTAAAGTTATTTTATGGCATAAATTATCAAAATTACACAAAATATGCTTTGATTTCCCTTAGGGTACCATTCAGCCATAAAGGGATGTTCACCTTACACTTCCCTTTTAAATCAAATTAAGCATTCTATTAGTCATATTCAAGGTCCTAAATCATCATTCTAAGCTCAATTTCAATTATACATACTTTTCCTTAAATTTTCCTAAGTTACATAAAGGAAAATTATGCCAATTCAAGGGAAATAAATGGATTTAATAGCCACTAACCTTCCTCACTTGTTTTACCCTCCTTAGGCTTCTTTTTCCTTGTCCTTAGCCTTAGAAGATTGTCGATTATCTTGAAAATCATCAAGGGGCCGAATTCTTTAACATAAGAAACACCACTTTATTGATCTCAAATGCTCAAATTAGCCAAATAAATGAATTCTAATCACCTAAAAACACTTGTAGACACCTTTAAACAAAATTAAAGCCTTGATTTTTCTTTACTTCAATTTGACCCTTCTCACTTTCACACTTGTTTTCTCCCACCTTTCTTACTCTAATCAAAGAATAAAGGTCTTGAGAGTCTTCTAGGGAGATAAAACTCCACCTAGGATGCTTGGATTTGGGTGAGAAAGAGAGAGAAAGCTTGAAAAAATTTGAGAGAATATGGCCATGGTATATTCGGCCAAAAGAAGAAGAAGAGAGGGCTGAAGAGATAAGGTTAGCTACCCAAAATATCTTCTCCCTCTTGAATTTTATAGTGGCTGAGTGAGTTGGACTTTGATTTAACCAAGACCCACTCACCTAAGGCCCAAAAGCCCAAATTAAGCCAATTATACTATTTTTTTTATAATTATCTCACTTTTCAAATCCAAATCATCCCAAATTTGATTCCATCATTCTTATCATATCCAAAATAGGCTATACAAAAAATTTCATCCCAATCGAAATCTGTTTTTGGTCCTATACAATCAAATCGATATAATTTCACAATTACTGGTGTCACCAAAAAATTAACTTTTTATAGCCAAAATATTATACACATCATTTTAGAAAGATCTGTAATTTTTAAAAATTTTTAAAACTCATTTGCTACTTTTAAATGTTTGGTCAAACATAAGTCAACCCGATTAACCTTTGAACCGAATCGTTTTGTTTTTCGTATTTTTTATTTTTATAGGCCTATTTGACCTCAATTTCACTTTAAATTTTAATTTCAAACTAACTGTAATCAATATTTTTTAATAATTAAATAAAATATTTTTCACCTCCGGGTGTACTTGTCACCCCTAAAAATACTATTCACTATCGAAAATTACTATTTACGGTTAATCTGATGCTGAGACCATTACAAACCATGCTTAATATTCCCAATAGGTCCAGTTTATAAATTTTATATACACAACTTCAAATTTTAATTTAGAATAACCACATATATTTATATATACACAATCTCCTTCACCACTATATGGGGTACATACCATTAAGGGTGTACACAGGTTTGGATATTCATTTACCGAACCGAAGTGCCGAAGAAAAGATTCAGAATCAAACTGTACCATTAAATTTTGGACTAGAATTGAACCGTTGACTGTATTTGAAACGGATTTAGATATTTTATCTAGAACCGAATCGAGAACCGTATTGAACTGTACTGAATTGCTTTGTACCAAAAGAACCGATATTTATTAATTATTATATATAACACTAATAATTTATATATAGATATTACTTATAAATTGTATTCTATATGTACTGCATAAATTTATTTTACATTATATTTTTTAATACATAAAATTAAGATAATAATAATTTAACTTCATAATTATTTACATTATATATATAAAAATTTAATTATTATAATAATTATTCTATCTACATGAATATAAATATATAACTAAAATAATTTGTGTTTAATTTAATCTATCTTTAATATCACTCAACTACTATTTATGTAAGTTAAGCAATTTATCACATAAGTACGTTATTAATTAATTTTATTTACTATGAATATCAATTAATCAATACTCATATATTTTTAGTACAATACCTATATGAATATCTAAATTAATAATGTAATTAAATATATTTATTATATATAATGAAATATTATCAATTAATGTATTATATGAGTGTATAATCATTTTACCAATTAATTTCATTTATTTTTAGTGTCATTCAACTAGTATTTAAATATTTTCGCACAATTCCTATATTAGTAATGGAGTTGTAACTTGTAAATCAATAATGTGATTATATATAATAAAATTTTATCAATTAATATAATTATATAAGTATATAACTATCTTATCAATTAACTTTATTTACTTTTATATCATGAATGATTGAATGTACTTATATGAGCACATAATCATCTTATCAATTAATTTTATTTATTTTTAGTATCACTCAAATAGTATTCATATATTTTTAGCTCAGAGCGTAAATAAATATACAAATTAATAATTTAATTATATAGTTTAGAAATAAAATATATTTATTTTATTATATACATGTATAAAGTGATTTATTATTATACTAAATGAGTGATTTTTTGGGATATGAAATTCAATTAATTATTTTTTATTATAACAAATTAACAATTGAATTCAAGTATTCAACTATGCCAATAAAATGAATAGAGTACCTATTTAAAATGTTTGATAAACAATTTAAATATTAAGAAATATATATATATATATATATATATATATAAAGAAATATAAAGATTTCTTAAATTACAATGAGAGTTATATTTTTATTTTGTTCTCTAACATTTTTTGAAATATCTATCTTCCTTTTAACACAAAAAAAAAATTAACATTGACTTATAAAATACTTTATTTTATAAATTATTTTATTAATAGTCATTTAAAAAATATTTTATATTTACTCTCATCTTTATAAATAATGGTAAATATAAATTATTTTTAATGATAAAAAATGAATTTAGGATTAAAAATTAAATTGAAAAATTTTTAAGGGGGAAAATTTTTTTATTTTGGATTTTTAGAGGGAGTAAAAAATTGAATTAAGTGATTAATAATTTTAAAAATATTGAAAAGAAATTAGGTTTAAGTTGATCATTCTCACCCTTTTTGCCTCCTCTCACCCTGCCTCCCTTTCTGCCTCCTCTCTTCACCACGATCCCCTACCCTCCTCTTGCCTCACTTTCACTCTTTCTACCTCCTCTCTCCACCACAATCGCTGGTCTCTACCTCTTCCTTTTTCTACCGGTTTTCTCCTTTTCTCTTCACCACGATTGTCGGTCTCCGCCTCTTTCACTTTCACTCTTTTCGCCTCCTCTCTCCACCACGATCGTCGTCTCCACCTCTTCCACTTTCATTCTTTTTGCCTCCTCTCTCCACCATGATCGTCGCCTCCTCTCTTTACCAAGATCGCCGGTCTTCGCCTCTTCCACTTTCACTCTTTTTGCGTCCTCTCTCTACCACGATCGTTGCCTCCTCTCTTCACCACATTCATTGTTAGGTAAATCAACACTCATTATTCATATAAACACCATTTCTTATTTCCCATGTTTTCATATTGATTTTTATGTGTGTTTTACTGAGTCGGGAACTGATTTTAGAAGCTTTGGTTGGTATATAAAAGTGGGTTGGGAGGGATAATTTGGATTAGAAACCATGATTTTCATGTTCTGAATGTTTGATAAGGTGATGGGAATGGTTTTTACTAAAATTTTGTTTAGGCTTGATTTGAGGTTCTAGATACAATGTTTAATTATGACATTCCTAGTTGATACTGTGATTGACTGCCTATTGTGGTAGTATATGTTCATCTTCCATAATATTTTTGGAGAAGAAAAATTTGATCACTTTGATTTTGATATGTTAGGATATGTTGGCATGTGGATAGGAATAAATTGAAAGAGATATGATAGGTACCTTACAAAATCAAATTGCCTGCAGTAGAAAATTTGAATTTTATGATATCCATACACTATTAGCTTTTGACAATTTTGAGCATTTGGCAAGACATAAAAGTCTTGTTATATCAACAACCAACCCTATGCTTTATAAGAGCTTACTGAATCAAGTATAATAGCTTACTGAATCAAGTATAATCATGATAATAACCAATAGCTAAAGCATTTTATGAAAAAACATAAATAAAGCTTCATAATTTCGAGTTAAGCTTAAAGACACTAAATTAGGAGGCAAAATCTAGATTTGGAAAAAGAAACTATAAATTAGTTGATATTTAAAATTCAATTGCAATTAAGTGATGGGAATTCATGAAATCATTGAAACACAGAGTTCTATAGAAAATGCATGTCTATCAAAGAAATGCAAAACCTTTTGTTGATGATAAAAACAAACAACTATTCTACAAAACCTAGATCCTCAAATTTTACATAATTCAAGAATCATACACCAACCCAAAGAACTAAAAGATCAAAACCCAATACCTAAAGACCCAAGAACTAACAGAGCACATATGATTAGCAGCCAAAAACCCACCTGCATCCCCATTTTCAAACTTGATGGAAAGAAGAAGATCAACTCTCAAGAATCTATCAACCCATCAAATAGAGAAAGAAAGTAGTAAAATTTGGGCAAACAACATAGAAAAAAGGAAAAATAAAACCAAAAAGAAGACCCATATACAATACAAGTGAAGTAATAATGAGGAGGTGAAAAAATAAGAAAAAATTAGGTAACAAGAACCTCAATTGTACTTGTAGTTAGCAGAAATTAAAGAATGCAATAATGGTGATAGAATAGTTCTCTCTCATTTGCTGCCTATTCAATCAAAATGAGTTGATAGATTTCATGTTTTATTTGCTGTTTTATTTCACTTGGGTAGTGGGACTTTTAGTTTTATAATGGAAATGTTGTCCATGTGATTCCTTATGTGAAAGTTATTCTTATGTGAAAATTGCAAAATATTCAATCTCATTAAGTAGTAATATTAGCGTACATCTAATTTGCTGCCATGATTTTCTATCTAGGAGTTGATTTGTTGCCATGATTGATGCTTATTTATATATATTTATATCACTTTGCAATAATAATAATAGCAGTGTGTTTTATTTGTGTATCTTTTTTATCATAAATTAAATTAATGATAAGGTAATAGTAAGAATGATAATTGCTTTTGTTGCATGTAGAATTAGCTCATAAATAAATTAAAGAAAACTTCTAGCTTCGCCAACTCTTCTTCACTGAATAAAAGGAAACATTCAAATGAGAGAGTGGCATCACCTAATGAGATTATGGGTCCTTTGTTTGCTATTCCACCAATCGAGTCTTCTGCAACTCCAAATTTAGTAAGTAATGCTACTTCTCCTAATCTACCTGCAAGTAAAAAAAAATAGGTCTGAAGTTTGGGAGCATTTTGATAGATTGTTAGATGCTATTGGTAATGAAATAGGGAAGGTTGCATGTAAGTGGTGTGGTAAAGATTATCAAGGAAATAATGAGTTAGGCACTTCAGGATTGTGAAAACATTTAAGGAAAAGTTGCAAAAAGTTTTTCGATAAAAAAGAGTTAGTGGTTGCATTTAAAAATAAGGATAAATCACAGACAACTTTGAGTTTTGTGGGGTCTGGTAATAATACATCATTAGTTAGTTGGAAATTTGATCAAAAAGCTTGTACAGAAGTTTTAATTGGGATGATCATCAAGGATGAACTACCATTTAATTTTGTAGAACATGAGGGCTTCAGGGAATTCATTGAAGCAATTTGTCCTGAATTTAAAATTTCATCTAGAGTGACTATTACTAGAAGATGTTGTACTTTTTTTTATGAAGGAGAGAGCGAAATTGAAAAATTTTCTTAAAATTTAACGCAAAAGAGTTTTCATGGCAAATGATACTTGGACTAGCATTCAAAATGTATCATATTTGTGTTTAACTACACATTTTATTGATTCAAATTGGAAGATGCAAAAAATAATTTTGAATTTATGTGTTATTAAAAGTCATAAAGGAAGTAATGTTGGTGTTATTGTTGATAATTGTATGGATGATTGGGGTTTGACTAAAGTGATGTGCATAACTGCTGATAATGCAACATCTAATGACACTGCAATTTAACAGTTGAAAAATAAATCAAGCAGGAGAGATGCATTTGTTTTGGGTGGTAAAATTTTTCACATGAGATGTGCTCACATCTTAAATCTAATTGTGAAAGATGGGCTCAAATGTGCTGATATTGAAGAATCTATTAAAAAGGTTAGAAATGTTATCAAGTACGTTAGAAGTAGTCCTCAAAGGTTAGATTCTTTTAAAAAATCTTGTGAGAGAGTAAAAATTATATACACAAAGAGTTTGTTCGGAGATTGTCCTACTAGGTGGAATTCAACATACATGATGTTAGATATTACCTTAGAGTACCAAAAAGCTTTTGATCAAATGGAGAATATAGATATCAAATCTTTCATTGAGTTTGGACCTGTTTATTTGACTGAGAGTAATTGAAAACAACTCACAACTCTCACAAAATTTCTGAAAAGATTTTATGATGTGACTTGTAAATTGTCTGGATCATTATATTCAACTTTCAACTTGTATTTTCCAAAAATTGTGCATATTTTGAATTTATTGCATTCTTCTCAAACTAATGGTGATGATTTTTAATGAAAATGGAGAAACAAATGTAGTTAAAATTTGATAAGTATTGAGATTCGATTAAAAAGATGAATATTATTTTTTTCATAGCTGTGGTCTTGGATCCTAGATTTAAAGTGAAATTTTTAGTTTCAAAATACACAGCTTTTTATGGTGAGCATGAGACAAAGAAATTAGTTTCTAAAGTGACAGTTGCTTTGAATGAACTGATAGAAGAACATAAAAAATTAGAAAAGGTTAATGTTAGTCAAATTATATCCCCACCACCTAGTTTTGATGAAATTGATGATGATGTTGATGCATGATTTTTGAAAAATGAGGATAAAGAGCAAATTATATCTCAAGGAGATTTGAATGCTTATTTGACTGATGAATTGGTGAAAAATTCTCCTGATTTTGACATTTTGAGTTGGTGAAAGATAAATGAACCAAATTATTTAATTTTGGCTGAGGTTGCTAGAGATGTATTGGCTGTTCAATACTCGACTGTAGCTTCTGAATAAGCCTTTAGCACTAGAGGAAAGACTTTAGACAAATTTAAAAATTCTTTAACTCCAATTACAACCAAGGTTTTCATTTATTGTCAAAATTGGATGAGATCAGCTACACTTTTGACTTTAGAGGCATCAACTGAAGAATTTGAAAATTTTAAATTGGGTAATTATTATATTTGCGTATTTTTTAAAAAATTTTTATTTAATGTTTATATTTTTTATGATCTAATTATTTAAAATATGTGTTATTTTTTAAATATTGCTCAAAATTCTGAAATCAAATATCAGTATAATGCAGAGAAAAACTATCAAATATTAATTTTTAAGTAATGTATTTTGACTTAAATTTTAATTATATTTGTTGAGATATTTTAATTGTATTTGTATTTATTATTGTGTAAATTTATTTTGTAAAATTTTAAAAATATTAAATTATTCGAAGTATTGTACTGTATTGTTTGGTACCAAAAGATCCGAAAAATCGTACTTAATTGTCCCAAAGTTTTATAGAATTATATCAAATTGTTTCAAATTTTTCAAGACAATACCAATAATTGATTTTTAAAATATCCAAATTTTCAAAACAATACAAAGATTTGTAAATTTCTGAATTGTACCGTACCGTGTAGATCCTTACATGCCATAATTTCCAAAAGATGACAATAATAAAGAAAAAGAGCATCCACCTCAAAATCATCCACTTTTCCTCCTGTGACTTTGATTTTGCAGTAGATTTATTTTTACTTTTCTTTAAGCTTTTTCAAAATCTATGCTCGAAAAAAAAACTATACGTTAAGCTATAGGCTTAGTGGTGTTCAAACAACTCATTTTTTCATGCAATATAAGACATTCAAATGTAACATGCTTAATATTCACTATTTCTCAATACAAGTATCTTCATTTATTTTCAAGCATAAAAGCATTAAAATCAAGTTAAAAAATTTAAACAATGTAATTTCCTATATTAATTCATGAATTGCTACTTAATGTCTTATTAGTTTTACAATTTATCTCACAACTATCTAACTATTTCCAATTGGAGTTCTTTAACCATTTATTAGGCATTTATTTATTTTTCTGCATTTACTCATAGTAAATTTCAGCGAAATTGTTTTGAGCCTAATAAGCGGGATATCAATATGGGACCAAGTTCTTGGAATCATTTGATCCATTTATATGATCTTATTATTACTTATTATTATTTTTATCATTATCATATATAGAGAGAGAGAGCTTTTGGAGTCATTCAGTCCATTACTTAAATTAAATATCCCACACCGAAATCGAGCTCTTGGAGCCATTCAGTTCAATTTCATCTATATTGATGCACTACTGCTAAACTCCCTAATTGGCATGCCAATCTTGTCATAGTCCTCCAATTTCTATATAGTTTTACTAAGAGCAAATATAATTAATTTTAATTTGCACATAATCACATAATATCATTTATGTTTATGGAATAAAATTCATATCTCATATTTCTTTCACATACAAATCCCAATTCATAACCTTCTTCCATCATTCTTTTCATTTCAATGTTTTATATAATTTATATTTTTTTCTAAACATTTTAAATATAACTTAAATTTAGTCAAGCTAATTAAATGTCATAAATAAAGCTATCTTTTTAAATTCGTTATAATTAGTCTTAATCATAACAAATTTAGCCTACTATTAGTTCTTACTTCAAGAATAATTTAACCAAGTCTAATTCTAGCATACTAACATTAAATTCTTTTCATTTAGTTCTTATACTAGTTTTTAAATTCTTCCAAAAGATAAATATCAAGTCATTGAAGCAATTTAACTTATTTGACGTAAAGTTAAGGATTTACATATTTTATGCCAATTGAGGTAAATTCAAATTGTAAGTCTAAAATTAAAATTAATCACATATATTACTTCATTTAGCACCCAATTATATACATAAAATCAATTTCATAAATCCCAACTCACACTCAAAAACTTTAACTTACATAATATATAAATTTAGAGAAAAATGGATTTGCATGAACACATACCAAATTTGTTATCAATTTCTTCAATTTTACTCTCCAAAGCTTCAATTCATCTTCACTTCTCCATTTCTTTCTCCTTCGTTTTCATCTCACCTTCTTTTTCTTCATAAACCCATAAATTAACATAAATACCTCAATTAAACAAGTGAAACATATAAATTAAAGCAATTTAGATAACTATTTACTCTAATTTTCAATTACCCCAAAGAATAGCTAAACCCTTAAAGTTTTCCCCCAAATCCCGAAATCCCTAGGTGTGGGTTTGTTTCTTCTTCCATAAATTTCTTTCATAATTAACCAATTAAAAAAAAAAGAATTAAAGCTTACCTGTTGAATAATGGGGGAAAACTATGAGGGGCCAAAATGGAGTGCAACGCCGAAAAAAAGGAGCCATAGAGAAGGCCTGCTCCCAATACGACGAAAAAAAAGGATGAAAAGAAAGACGATGGAACGGGACTGCTGCAGTAGGCAGAGGCGATGGCACGACACGATGGGGCAATAGAGGAGGGAAGAGGAAAAGAAAGAAGAAAAGAGAAGAAGAAGAGAAGAGAAGGAGGATCATGTTTCCTCCCGGAAATGCAGCAAAAGAAAAAAAAATCCAACACCCAAAACGACGTAATTTTAGGAAAACTCAATTTAGTCCTATAAATTTCTATTTGGTCCCTCATCTATTATGCCTTATCTTTTAAATCCATATTCAGGTGTAAATTTTAAAATTTTTCTTCTCTATTGCTATTAACACTTGTTTACTTTTATTTTATTTTATTTATATCGGGTCATGTCTAAAATCAGGTTTGACAACCGATATTATTCGTGTAATTAAAGTTCAGGGCGTTACACTCTACCTTCCTTTGAAGAGAAAATGCATCTTCGTTTTGATAATTTCACAATAATCAATGGCTTAACGAAAATAAACCTCTCCATTATGCTGCTATCTTAATATTTTATCAACAATTTCAACAACAATAAACATATTTAACAAATTTGTTAACTTCATCCGAAACAAACACTGAGAAAGAACAGTGCTTTGTTCTTAGTCAAAACCCTAAACCTTAATCAGGCAAAGTTCAATTCAACTAACAACTATAAAAAATGCAAATTGCAAAACCTCTTTAAAAGTACTTTGTATTCCTTAAAGCAACAACCTCAATGAGAGTAGCCAATAAGAATAGCTCAACTCTACAAATACCTTAATCCTAACCTGCATTTGGATTTAATTGTCTGCATAAATACAATTATTTGTTATGTCATGTAATGAATGAGCTTTAGCAAGATTTTTTTAGCTCTACATATTGAATTTGTTCGAAATAGAATGTTGGATGAAATAAATTTTCATTCAAATTAGAGTACTAGTTCAATAACTTGCCAATAAAATATTAATATAATTGGAGAGATAATATTAAAGAACATCCAACTGGATGCTCCGTACCTTATCAATGTAACTAAATGGCACTCTTTAAATTCAAATACAAATGATTTTGAATTATCTAAATTATAGTGCTATATTAGTACACAGTGTAATGAATTCGACTAAAAAATAATATGATATTAATATGAGTTTTTATCATTTTATGTAGGGGTATTCAAATGTGAATTGGGTGGATTACAATTGATTTTTTCTCTAACCCACCTAAATTGTTAAATGATTTGGGTTCATCCCAAATCAAGTGGGGTTATGTATTAAAATTTTTGTGTTGGATTGGTTGGTTTATGTGGGTTATATGGGTTATGTATTAAATTTTTTGTGTTGGATTGGTTGGTTTATGTGGGTTATATGGGTTATGTTAATTTTTTATATTATATTATAAACATATAAATTATTCATATTTATATATTTTTAAATATAAAGAATTAATTTTATTTTAAATAAGAGAGTAGCAATGTTAATTAATTAATAATTTTTTTTTTCAGTTCAATTATTTTTCACTCGAGATAATTGATTTAATTATAATTAAAAAAATGTAAAATATTACTAATTATTGCAAATTATGGCAAACAAATCGAAGGATAATTGCTAAAAGAATAAAAAAAATTTCTTTTGTTCTTACGCATAAGAACCGATTGATCTTGGAATAATTGGAGTTTTATCCATTTTTCCAAATATATATATATATAGCTATTTTTTTATCAGAAAAAACATTTCATATAATTCGTATTTGATAACGAATAGTATGATCCAAAGACGGCATCCAAGATTAACTAAATATCTTAGAATTTGAATTGGATAATAATTTCTATATTAATTCCTGCACTAATTGTTTTCTTATTGAAATACAGAGAGTAGTTAATAAGAAAATATACGTTGTGTCAAGAGAAAAGACTACAGAGGCTGTTTACCATTAATGACGAATTTATCCTAATTCTAGTTGGGTAATGTCGTTTTAGCCCTTTTAATAATTAATGTGATGGATTAGTTGAAAAACATTACCATAAAAACCGATTAATTAATGAATGCTTTTTATATGAAAAAATTATTACTGCTTGTAATAATTGCTGTTGTTTTATTCAACTCAATAATTTTTAATAGCTTTTTATTACATTCAGAATGATAAATTAAAAATTTTTAACTATTAATTAAATAATTTTTATTTTTTTTGTAAATACATAGAAAATAGATAAATTTATCATAAAAAAAAGATAATTAATAGAATAAAAATATATAATCGCAAAAAGTTAAAAGTTAAGTGTAAAATGGGAGTGGGCAATTACAATTATTTTGCCGGCTATATTTGGACGGATGTGGTGAATTAGCCAAGTTAATGACATGCATTATAATTGTTACTTGTATAGAACAATTGCCCTTTTTAGTTAAAAACATTCATCTTAATCTAATCTATTAAAATTATTGTCAATGTACTTTTATAAAATTTAAGATAAATTTGCCTTTGTACCTTTCCCAATACTTTATGGCTAGGATCAATTTTCTAATACAAAATTACAATTTAATATTTTCACTAAATATTATAATTGTATATCCTAAAGAATTTGAGACAATTAATTATGATTTCTATTTAGGAGTTAATTAACGGAAACAGCGGGAGAGGAGGGTTAAGTGAGAAGAGGATACATTGTGAAATACATGGTTTTGTTAGCTTAGTTAGGATTAGAGTATTTTGATTTCTAATTAAATATTTAATCATAAAAAAATCCGTTAATTTAGAATTGAAGGCTTCATGATTTCCAAAGGGGAAATAAAAAAAATGAATAAATGAAATTGTATAATGATGTGGTTCAACAATCAAAAAAATGAATAAAATCGAAAATATATAAATAATATAAAATTTCAGTTATTGAATGGTTAGAATGATTTGAATAATATTAGAGCATCGTTAGAAATATTTTTGAAGAAATTTTATAGATTTTGAACAATATTTAAATGAAATAATAAAAATTGAAAATAGATGAGTAACAAAACAAAGTGTAAGTGAAAGTGTATTTGAAGAAGAGTGTAATGTGGATTAATTGATTGGGTTATATAATAACCCATAACCCACATGTATATTTTTAAAATATTAAAATGGGTTATATGGCTTATAATAACCCACTATAATTATAAAAGAATTGGGTTAAGTGGGTTGGATTAAATGGATTAAATGAATTATCCCAAATTTGAACACCCCTAATTTTATGAGTGCACCAAACTAAAATAGGAGCAGAAACTAAGATCTATTTGGATGGTGATTCACTACCATTTATCAATGTATAATACAATTTTGTATGATTTCATGAAAAATCATGTTTGGAAAGACTGTATAGTTTTCTGGGATGTTATAACCTATTTTTATTTAATTTGATCATAGCATTAAACTATTTTGTAATAAAAATAACATAAATTCCCCCGATTTTTATAAGTTGACAATTTTTTTATCCAATGAAACTCATTTGTATGAATTATTAATCAATTTAATAATGTATAATACATTATTTTTTCTTAAGTATTCATTTTAATTTTTTATCACAAAAAATAATTAGTTAATTATTTTTGAAATACTTTATTTCAAGAATAAATAACTAAATAAATATAAAAAATATTTTGTTTCAAACATATGACAAATAAAAAATTATAATAATTAAAGAGAGAAAAGATGTGAAGAAATGTAGGAGTGTGTATGTGCCAGTTAACTGGTGTATGAGTAAAAAAATTAACTAATCTATTAATATTAGTTTTTCAAAATCATTAATAGTTAACTAGTCCATTACATTCGGTTAACCAGTACATCAATTTTAGTTTTTTTCGATTTGGTTAATCAATATTTTTTGGTTAAACATCAAAATTCATAACATACAATTATATAAAAAAAGGCAAAATTTAATTCAATTTCAAACTTATAAAATAATTCAAAATAAAAAATACAAAATGAACATAATATACTAGCCAAAATTCATGTTCAACAAATTTATAGCTAACATTGTAAAATAAATTTGATATTTGTTAGAAATTAGCATGCTTAATTATAAAGTAAAAAGAATTGGACAATATTAATTGTTAAAAAATATATTATAAAATATAAAAAAATATAATTAAATGCTATTAAGTAATATATGAACACCAATATATATGATAAAAGATAATGTATATAAAATTTAATTAGTTACCATATATAAATATTACTCTATATAATCAAGAAAGATGATATAATTTAAATATAGTTTAAAGAATTATATAAATTTTATCGAAAAAAATTAAGGTATAAAAATAAAAATATAATTTGAATATGCTTTAAAATATTGCTTTATGTGTAAATTTTAGAAAGAAATAAAAAAAGTAAGGCACAAAAATAAAAATAAAAATTATATATATATATATATATATATATATATATATATATATATATATATATATATATATATATATATATATATATATATATATATATAAACCGATTAACCAGTACCGAAATCATGAAATTGAAAACCAAAAATAATAGTAAATCGGTTGGACCGAAACTATCAATTTTTTAGATTATGGACCGAAATCAAAAAATTCAAATTTGAGAAACTGAAATTGATTATATCGGTTCAGTTTCAAATCGATTTTTTAGTTAATTATTGTTTTGGTTTTTTTTTGGCTTAGCCTTAAAGAAATGGTTTAACAAAAATAAAAAAAAAATGAGATGAAAAATTAAAATTGATTGAATTTGGGAACTAAAAATAAATAAACAAAAAAAGTAAAGATAACAGGGCTCCACAAACACCTTAAACAAACCAGACTAAACTGTATAACTCGACTATTCTATACAAATAGTTCAGACACCTAACACAACTCGAGTTCGAGCACAAGAGATCAGAACTTAGAAATAATGATTTTTTGGGTTTTCGTGACCTTAGTAGTAGTACAAACCCACAATAACTAAATTCCTCAAAAATAGAAAGAGATAAGTTTATCCTTATCTGATTACTTAAAGCTAATTTGGATTAAAATGAAACTCTATCCATATTTGGCATCATAAGTGCATTAAAACTCTACTACTCAACTCTATAAATAACTGAATGACTCAGGTGTGAAGGTTCTCTTCATTCTTTATATTATTTTTTAATTATTTTCCTTCCAATAATCTCTAACCTGACAATTAGAGAGTTTCTCATTTGAGCTTATTGTCCACTTTTGGATAGCCAGGTTGTGGCCACTTTTCTCATAGACAACAATTTGAATTTATCGAGTTGTCATTATTTAGTGTCGTGAGTGTGGACTTATCTTTCATAATGGACCGTTTTCCCGATTTGAATGTCAAACTTGGTTTACCAAAAAATCAACTTGAAATAAACCCACCTTTGCCCTTACCAATTCATTCATTTTTTTCCTTTCGATCCCACTCCTTTTCAGTTGCCATTTTATCCCTAATAGCTCCCACGAGTATACTTGTTACATCCATGCTTGGTTTCAGCCCATCGTTGGCTTAGGCTTTTCTCATAGGTTTATCTGCATGGTAACCCAAGCACCATTGCCAGCACCTAACTGTCTTCCCACTACACCAACCAGAGACAATCTCCATGGTGTTAATTAAATTTTTAGACCATCATAGTAGGGGCCTCTACCACCTCAACACCCCTCTACTATACCTCTAGCACCACATTCCACCATCACCTGAACTACTAAGAAGTTTGAAAGACTCTTTAAAGATAGGATACAAAAATACCAAAATAGGAATACATTGCAGTACTAGGGTACTTTTCGGTCATCCTTGTCTAGGGAGATACTGGCCAACTCCTTTCATAAAATTCAGTTGCCAACTTTGCCAAGGTACAATGGCAATACTGATCCTAGAGCTCACTTGGACCTGTTTCACCATACTATACTAGTTCACACCATTGAGGATGTCGCATTATCTTTCCTTAGACTCTCGCTATGTCCGCCCAAATATGGTTTAAGAACTTACTCGAACACCTAGTGGAAAACTTTGAGAAATTTAGTGACAAGCTTATTGCTAAGTTTGTAGCAGCAATTCAGCCTACCAGGTCTCAACCGACATGCACTTAGTCCAATAAGAAAAGGGTGAACCCCTGCATACTTTTGTTGCACGATTCAATTTCATTATAGTGGATATTTAAAACTTTAATTGGGAAGTCGAAATTAATGCCTAGGAAAAAAAATACAAGGTGACAAGAATTTAGTGATTCGTTAAGTAAAAAAACACTTAATGACTTTATTGGGTTTATGTCTTAAGTTCATAAGTACATTAGGATGAATAAAGCTTGTTAGATTTGGGATAACTCTTTTTAGCATAAAGATGGAGATAAGGATAGGGAATCCTCAAGCAGAGTAGGACAAAATAGGGACAATAATTGGCAAAATGACTCTCGAGTCATTATAAGGTCTAATAGCTCTAACCGAGCCTTTACTGTGTCCACTCCATACTCTGGAGGTTGGAATAACGACCAATTCATTCCCTTAAAAACTTTAAGATCCCAGATTCTCTCTTAGATAAAGCAAAATAGGCCAATCAATTAGTCTACATCCACCACAGAAGACCCCAACTGAGATCAAATCTTGTACTGCTCATATCATAAGGATAAGGGGCATAAAACTGATAATTGTAATCAACTTGATATGAGCTTGAAAAGCTCATAAATATTGTGTTTTAATGTGTAGTTTTGTTTAAAATTTTCGTATTTTATCTAGATTTTGTTTCTTTTATGTGTTTTGTGTGTTTGTGGTTGTTTTATTTGTATTATAGGAGAAGGGAGATGATTTAAGGATTAAAGGAGTCAAGTGAAAGAAAGAGAGCCATGTGAGCTACAAAGGGATTATCGCGAGTGCGACAACGAAGGCGAGGTCGCGATAGCAAGCAGGGAAGAAAGCCAGGACAACAGCCAGAAGCGTGTCTTGTCGTGAGGGCAACAAAGCAAGGAAGGCTCGCAACAGCCAGCAGAGCCAGCCAAGCAGGGGCGTGTCTTGTTGCGAGCGCGACACAGGGCGGATGAGGAGTTAAAATTTACGAAGAGATGCAATTTTTCCCCACAAAATATAACTTTTGTGAAAAGTTATCTTTGAAGGGTCATATCTTTCAGAGAGGCATATATATGCCAAGTGAATAGTTTTTTAGGAGATGAATAATTTTGGAATTTAATTTGTGATCTTGAGAACAATAATTTTCTTTAGTACTTAACTTTTATTTTCATGACTTGAAGAAGGAGACAAAAGCAAGGGAGAAGACATCTTGTGTGAAGGGAAAAGGGTTGAGAGATCCCCTTCTTCTTGTTCTAAATTTTATTTTTCTTCCTTGTAATCTTTTACATGAATATTATGTTTGTTAGTGTAAGCCCTAGCCCCAATACATTGTAACGAAACACTTGAAATTAATAAAATGAGGCATTTGTTTTATCCTTTGTATTCCTGTGCATATCAATTGATAAAACTATCCAAGAGTGTTGTTTCGGTTTAAGTTATCATGTGTGAGGCACATGGATTGTAAGACCTTGAAACAAATGAGACATCATTCTAAATATCCCTAGTCAGTCATTGTTATGGGAATAACAAATGAATTAAGACTAGTATGCTCTCTCTGATCTTATGAGTTCTGTCTTACGGATCATTAGGACAAGAGTGTCAATCAGAGATCATAGATACATGTTAAAGAACATGGTATCTGGATTCGATCCGCTCATGAGAACACTACATGGTACAAGTCATAAGTGTTTCTCATATGCAAGTTTTGTATCGGAGTTCTTAGACCTGAAATCTCTATGAAACTCTTTATGAATTACTGTGTACTTTGACATACACCTAACGTGCTCGTAACAGAGTGACAAGTACGGGTATGATTGGGTATGCACTGATTCATGTTAGAGAGCATGAGAGAAGTGAAAGGATTACCCCTCTCGATAAGAGAGAAAAATATCACCGGCCACTTGATCAGTGAACTGAGAAGTGTATGGCCATACCGAGATGAAATAATGAGTAATCATTATTTATCTGAGAATTCAGTGTCATTGGAATATCAAGAAATGAATTAATGTATATAAGGATGACTAGTTCCATGCCTTATATTAATTCTGATATTTATGGGTAAGGGACTATGCGAAATTGCATTAGGTCACCAAATGCCATATGCATTTTCATTTAATTTGGAATGCTATAATATCTTGCTAGAGAATATATATAGCCTTTGAATTAATTTATTAATTCATTGCCAACATTAAATGGACCTATAGGATCGCACACAAAGCATTGGGCTTAAAATATTTAAATTAAGTATTGGACATTAATTTGGGTTTTTAATTAAAGTCAAATTAATGTATGTAATGGGTTATAATATTGCTATTGGGCCTTGGTCCATGAGAGAGAGAAATTCAGCCCACAAGGTTTAATTTCAATTAATTAATTATGTTACATTAATTAAGTTAATTGAGTATTAAAGCCTAAAGGAATTTAAATTAAATTAAATCACTTATATATTTAATTAAGTGATTTCATTTATTTAAATGTCTTATGTTTTATTTTAAAATTGAATTTAAATTCAAAGGAGTTTAATTCAAAATATATTACTTATCTTTAAAAAGTGATAGAGTTTGAATTAATTATCTTAGGATAGTTGAATTCAGATTAATGACTTGCTAAAGGATAAGCATATATATTAAAAGAAATAAAACCCTAAACCTAATTTTTTTTGGTGGCATGAATAGTAACTCGTGAATAGTAACTCGTGAATAGTGACTCTCTCTCTCTTAATTCTTTTGTTCAATTTTTCACAAGGAGAAAGGATTGTTCCTCATTCTCTTGTGTTATTGAGCAGTAATAGCAATCTAAAGAAGTACAAAATCAAGTTTTGTAGCTTCAAACTATAACCATTACACAATACCGAAAAAGAGATCTAGCAATCTCGTTTTTAAGTCGATGGTGTAATTGTGTGTGTGAGAATAAAGGGAGTGGCGCAAAAGGCTATTCCTTGGCATTGGTGATCGAGATCTAAGGCGGACAAAGCCATCTTAGTTGCTGGTCATCATCGGAATAAAAGTTTTAAAAGGCATCAAAAGTTGTAAGTTCGATAACCCTAAAATTGCATGTTTCGATTCTATCTTTGGATATGTATGGTATGTATGATAAAATTTTTTGTTTTTCCGCTGTGCTATCATGATTATCATACCATGTCATATTCCATCAATGTTTGCATTTGTTGATATATGACAATTTTCTATTTCCATTTACTTAGTTAATCTTTGAGTGTAGAATTTGCTATTAAAATTATATTAGTATCATTATAGGTTAAGGAAGAAGACCTTAAATGTGCAATTCCTTCTTTGAAAATCAACAAAATGGTCATAAATAAGGGAGTTAGCAAGAGCGTCTTATTGAAATTTAATAGAAAATTCATTATCAAAGCATAGTTAGAGAGATCACATGTGGAGATAATTGCTATAGGTTGGTGATTAATCTTAAAATGTGTAATTAAAATCAACTAGTTCATTAACGAGAGTTGAGAATTAGCACTTTAATTGCATGTTTTAGGCAATTTAATTCATATCGAGAGAATGGAATAGATATATATTCCAACTTGGCTTACTAATAAAATTAAAACTTGTAATTAAAATAATGGTATCAAGTGTATGATTATTTAATTTCATTATATTCACTGTCTTCTTTGATTATATTTAACTAGGATTTAATTAATTTATGCATTAGAGTAGTTAGACTTAATTTCCACTTATGAACATCGTAAACAAGATTAAAATTAAGTAGTAATAGTGGGTAATTTCAATCAACATTTTCTCGTGGGATCGATATCTGAAGTACTATAACTGGTACACCGTATACTTGCAGTATTTAAGCTTCTAGAAAAAGCATATCAAGTTTTTGGCGCCATTATCGGGGAACATGATTGTTTGATTTATTACACTATGAACTTGATTTAAGATTTTGGATTACGATATTTAATGTGTTTTTTTTTGTTGTGAATTTTCAGGATTTGACAGTTCATGTCACGTACAAGGAGTTCACAAGAAGAACTTGAACCTTTAAATTTAGAGATAGAGAGATTTCTTTTGAGTAACCGCAAGTCTAATAAGAAGAAGAATCGGAATAGAAGAATTACTATGGCTGAAGAGGAGAATCCACCGTGATTGATGGACTTTGCCATGCCAGCATTGAGTGGTGCTCAACAAGGTGTGGTAAAACCCACGGTAAACGCAAACCAATTTGAAATAAAACCATCGCTTTTACAAATGATTCAAAACAGTATACAATTCTATGGTTTGGCAAATGAGGATCCCAATGCTCATTTGGCAAATTTTTTAGAAATTTGTGATACCTTTAAGATTAATGGGGTTTCGGAGGAAGCAATCAAGCTTAGGTTATTTCCTTTTATGTTGAAGGACAAAGCAAAAGCTTGGTTGAATTCCCTTACAAGGGGTTCTATCACAACTTGGGACCAATTAGCCCAAGCCTTTTTATCAAAATATTTTTTCCTAGCAAAAACTGCCAAAATTATAAAGGATATCACCACTTTTGTTCAATACGACACTGAATCTTTGTATGAGGCATGGGAAAGGTTTAAAGAATTGCAGCGCAGTTGCCCACACCATAATCTACCAAGGGAGTTGCTGATGCAAACATTCTATAATGGTGTGAATCCAATTACTCGAGGCACTATTGATGCTGCAGTTGTGGGATCTCTTATGAGAAAAACAACGGAGACTGCATTTGAGTTATTGGAGGAAATGTCTATGAATAATTGTATATGGCCAACCGAGAGAGTAAGAGACCCTAATTCTAATTCCAATGCTAATACTAGGGGGGTCCATTCAATAGATTTTGTTGTGGCTTTGCAAGCCCAAGTAGCTGCATTAACACAAAAAATCAATAGGCTAAGAGTGGGAGGAACTCCACAAACTGAGTGCACTATTTATGGCCAACTAGGTTATAGTAATGAGGGTTGTAATTTGGAAATGGATAATCCAAATGAGCAAGTGAACTTTTTGCAAGGGCAAGGACGATGAAACCCTTTTTCAAACACCTATAACCCCGTTGGAGAAACCATCCGAATTTTTCTTGGGATAGTAATAATAATCAAAATAGAGGGGCAGGATTTCATCAACCTCAAGATAGGTTTGGAGCTTTGGAAGTGAAAGTAGATAGATTTATTGATGAGCTTAACTTAAAATTCACTTCACAAGAAGATAATCAAAAGAGGTTAGAAACTAAATTTGATCAAATAACAAAGAATCAAGCCTCTTCAATTCATAACTTGGAAGTGCAATTAGGGCAAATTGCCAAGGCTCTTCCTTCCCACTTATAAGGAAACTTACCAAGTAATATGGAGGAAAATCCTCGCGACCGATTGAAGGAAGTCTAGAATAGATTCCTGATTGTTCTATTTATATTTTAAGTTAGCTTAGTGGTTATTTGCATGTTTAATTTCTATTTCCATTTTTATTTTATTTTGTTGTTTTATTTGTATTGTATTCACATTTATTTAGAATACTTACACATTTGTATTTTTATTTGTATTTTATAGGTATTTATGGTTGCTTTATTTGTGTTGTCCATAATTTTCTATTTTCATTTAAAAAGAAAAAGAAAAGAAGAAGTTAAATTTTTTTTTGAGTCATAAAGTATCATTCTTGTCGCGAGCGCAACAAGGATGAGTGGGAAAAATCACAGGACTCTGTCGTGAGCGTGCCCTGTTTGCCCTCGCGACTGTTTCATCTTGTTTTAGGCATTAGGGTTCTATCGCGAGAGCGACACCATCGCAATCGCGACTGATGAATAGGGAGATTAGGGATTTAGGCTCTGTCGCAAGCGCAACATTATTCGCGAGTTCACTATGTTCAAATACCGTGTCTTGTCGCGAGGTCGCGACAAGACACGGGATTCGAATTCCTGAGATTTTTAGCTGCCTTTTCACCTGCCCCTATATATAGTTAAAATCCTAACCTAACCCTTCACCTCCCCTTATTCAGCTGTCACAAGTTTTATACGTTTTTCTCTCAAGGTTTTGGGTTTTTCTCCTCCTCCTCCTCTCTTTTTTTTACTAGTTTTGGTGGAGAAGTTTTACTGGGTTCTGTTTGTTTCTTTTTCGTCTTCCTTTATTTTTGAGATTGTAGAGTTTTAATGGTGTATTTTTGAATTTTGTGCAAAAAGAAGGGTTAGCACTCGGCTGGGACCATTTGTCTCAGCCATCTGCTAAGATACAATACTCTTTTAACTTATTAGACTCAGCTGAGACCATTTTATCTCGGCGAGTGCTATCCTGCACCACTATAAAAGCTATTTTCTATCTGGTTTTAAAAGAGAGATTTTTAGGTTTTTATGTTTTAAGAGCATTCTCTGTAGTCTTAGTTCGTAGTTTTTCATATTTTAGGGTTTTTACACTTAGTTCACATAGATTTACTTGTAAAAATCAATCTTTCATTATAGTCTTGCTTTCCAAATACAAAGATACATAGTTGTAGTTAGTGTTACAAGTTAAAGTTTAAGTTTTGAATCAAGAGAAGGTTTGGAGAAGAAGAAGAAGAAGAGTAGTTATTGTACTTCAGATCCAGATTCTCAAATGGATTTTATTATTTCTTTTTCTCTTTTCTTTGCTATTTACATTATGAGTAGTGAGTAGTTGTCTTATTGTTTGGGGATCTTTGAATCCTCTCAACCATGTAAGGGATATGAACTCGGTTATCTTATATATATTTCAGATGTTTCTTTTCCCTTGTGCCTAGCTTGATATGCATGTTCTATAAGTATTTGTATAATCAATCTTATTCAAGTTGATGGACGAATGCTTGTTTAATATTTGTATCATGTATGCTCTATTTTACTTCATATTTGTTGTAGTTTTAATGGCGTTTCCGAATTGAAAACTATTAGATCTAGGGTTTATGTGTAGTAATTTCAGAAAAAGAGAGAAAAATGAATAGGTTTGAACTAATAGGCTCCGAAATGGGATATTAGGTTATATCTAAGTCTTGGGACCCGTGCTTTTACTGGCTATCGAGTAGGCTTCAAAATGAGATACCGGATAGTTAGAGTAGTAGGCTTCAGAATGGGATACTAAGGGTTTAGATGGGTTGTCCACATCTGAAATGTATAAATTTTATGTTAAAATTAACCTTGCATGGGAATGGGGAGGATTAGATTTTCGAACAATGCTTTTAGTAATTGTTAATTTATACACCTTACATTTTCTGTTTTTAAAATTCTTGTTAATATACACTTGCAACTTATTCACCTTTACTATCAATTGTTTTTATTATAAGTTACACACAACCAACAACAATTGGGAAATTCTTTAACACATCTAAGCAATCAATCAACAATTGTTACACCAATTCATTTTCCTTTAGGTTTAATACTTATGGTCTTAAAATTACCCCACTCTATTACTTGTTGATTTGGTATACTTGCCATTATTCGATCAAGTTTTTGACGCCGTTATCAGGGAACATTGGCATGTTTAAATTTAATTGGTTGTTTTTATGTGTTGTTTTCTTTACTTATTTTTCTTTGTTGATTATTTTTCAGGTGAAATTGGTGTATGAACAGACTTCGTCCATATCATCCAGCACCATTTTATCTTAAAATGAGAGGACCTTACACCAGAGAAGAAGACAAGTTCAAAACATAGAAATGAATGAACCACCAAATCCGAAAGTGCCTCTTAAAGGTGAAGAAGGAGTAGAGCAACAACAACAGCATGTAGGGAATCATGATGGTCTAAGACCAAGGACTATTCGTGATTATGCCACTCCAAGATGGAATGAGGAGCATAGAACAATAGTGCTCCCTTGTCAGTAATATTTCGAGCTAAAACCGACAACAATCACCATGGTTCAAAGGAATCAATTTTTGGGATTGAATATAGAGGACCCAGCACAACATCTAGATATCTTTCGAAGATCAGTGATACGATCCAAATCTAAGGTGTGTCGATGGATGCCGTAAGATTAAAGCTCTTTCCCTTCACTCTCACAGGAAAAATAAGAGACTGGTTATTTATGCTATCGAGCCAATTTATTTATTCATAGGAACAAATGTAGGAGAAGTTTCTTATAAGATTTTTTCCACCCACTAAGACGGTGAGCATAAGGAATAGCATCTACAACTTCCAGTAATTGAATGATGAAACCTTCTATGAAGCTTGGGAGAGGTTTAGGAGATTGTTTAAGAGTTGTCATCACCATGAGATTGCGATGCACCAGCTGATGTCGATATTTTATGCTGCATGAAATTCAACTACGAGATTTTTATTAGATGCCACCTCAGGGGGAAGCTTCATGAACAAAGTCCTAGAAGAAGCATTCTTACTTCTTGATGAAATGTCTATGAATGAGCTCAATGATCTAGTTCAAGAGCTTTAACGAAAAGACAAAGAGTCCATACAGTAAATGAAGTGGCTATGCTAAAAGCTCAATTGGTGTTGAATGAACTAAAGGTTAAGAATGTGTTAACAATTAGCCAAGAGGGCATTACATTTGAGGGAGGAAATTCGGGGTAGTGATGCAAGGGTAATTGAGCCCTACACTCTAGGAATGGGAAAAGTAAATACCTTGAATGATTATAAGAGAAATGATCCGTTCAACACTCATTACAACCCCGGATGGAGGAATCACCCAAATTTCTTATGGAGAGATGGAAATCAAGCCTCAACCTCAAACACCAACATAAGAGTCCCAGTTAACCCACCTTCACATAACCAAGCCCACCATAACCATGGCTACCATCAACAACACCAACCCACAGCAGCAAATACTCATTATCAAGCACCATATCAACCATCACAAATTTACCAAGCACCATACCAACCTCCTAGATTTCAACATAGATAACCTCCACCACAAGAAAAGAAACCAAACCTTGAAGAAATATTCGCTGGTTTTATGACTAGCCAAAATCATTTCATGACAAGCCAAGAGGCAAGGTGGAAGACTCAAGAGCAGTGGAATAGGAACTAAGATATAGTAATGAGGGATTTGAAAACTCAAGTTGGTCAAATATATTGCAACTTCTATCTCTATAAGGCCACCAAGTGCATTTCCTTCAAATGTTGATCGAAATCCAAAGGAAGAAGCTAAAACTATTTCATTAAGGAGTGGTAAGTAAGTCCAAAGGGCTGAATAAGGTAATCAACCATCATCTTCATCTAAAGAGGTGGAACCGACAACGGAGGTATGTGACTCTAATCCTAAAAATGTAGAAGAGGTTCTAAAGCAAAAAGATAAGGGTAAGAACATTATAAACTCTGATTTTCCTTTTGATGCATCATATTTACCATACCCATCAATAGCTAGGAAAGAGAAAAATAATGAGCAATTAGAGAGATTTCTGAATATGTTCAAGAAATTACATGTAAATTTTCCATTTGCCGAAGCTTTACTTAACATGCCAAAATATGCCAAATTCATGAAAGATCTTTGCTCAAACAAAAAGAAGCTAGAAGGGGTGGGCACTATCCAACTCTTTGGAAATTGTAGTGTTATTCTCACTAATAAAATTCCTGAAAAATTAGAAGATCCAGATAGTTTTACATTACCTTGTGAGTTGGGAGGGAATTTTATAGGTAATACACTATGTAATTTAGGGGCAAGTATAAATTTGATGCCATACTCAATATGCAGGAAGTTGAAGCTAGGGGATATTAAGGAAATAAGGATGACACTTCAACTAGCGGATTGCTCAGTCAAGCATCCCAAATAGGGGTGTGCAACGGGTGGTTTGGTTAACCGAATCAAACAGAAATAATGGAAACCAAAATTTGAAGGATTTATCAAACCGAACCGAAGTATATAAATAATCGAACAAAAATCGAACCAATTTTTTCAACCGGTTCGGTTAACCAAAAAGACCAAAAAATTAAATCTATTTAAAAAAATAAAAAATTATACATAAAAATTATATAAAATTACAAATTATAATATAGCAAAATAAAAACATCCAAAACATACAAAATACAAGTCCAAAATTAAATGAAAACATCCAAATAACATCTAAAACATACAAAATACAAGTCCAAAATTAAAGATATAATTTAAAAATACATACTAAATAATACTACAAAAACTTTTAAATAAATATCTTCATTCCACTGAGCTCGAGTTCAATCGTCAAGATCACAAATTATCACCTAAAAAATAAATTAATAATTGATAATTATACTCATATAATTTGTAACTCAAAATAAAATAATTTAAATATACAAAATAATTACCCAATGAAGGATTAGTACTACTCATAGCTGTCCCATTTCAACCAAAACCAACAACGGGCAACTCTGAATATTAAAAATAAATTAGTTAGCCATTCAAAAATCATAAAAATAAACTAAAAATACCTTTTTAATTTTAAAATATAAAATGTTTAACTTACCATTTTCATGTCGTTCAACTTCCTCTAAATCTTCTTCATTCTTCAATTCAATACCATTCTGAAGCCAATCTTATGCACAAATTAAACCTTTAACTACTTTAGGAGTTAAAGAGCTCCTAAATGAATCTAGAACCCTCCCTCCAGTGCTGAATGTAGACTCTGAAGCTACTGTAGAAGTCGGAACAGCCAAAATGTCTCTAGCCATGTGTTCATGTCACACCCTTCTCGAAACAGTTCTTTTCGATACAAAACTTAGCCAAAAAATGGTAAATTTTTTTTTCTTCATCGAACAATTTGAAAATACCTAAAATTCCTTTTCATTAATTCCAGAATCATACAACAGTCTTTTAAATATTTAAACATAAACGAAAATAGTTTCATGACAAAATCTTACATTAGATATTAAACCATCACTGACATAAATAAAACCAAACCATAGTTCAGTCTTTTACCTTAATAGTCTTAGTATATACATGCCAAAAGCTTACATCAAACTAATACAAAAATCTTCTCTTCCGATCTGAATCTACCATGTACTGATGCTCCTGCAATACTTCCAAATCTGCACGCAGTAAATACTACGTGTTGAGCACTAAATATGCCCAGTGGTGACTACAAATCCAAGAATTTTCCAGAATAAAGTATAATTACATAATTTATGCTACTATTATTCTTGTTTCAATTAACATTGCCTTTTACAACGGTTAACATTATTCACGTTACTAACTCGTATTTTGATAATCATTACTCTTTTGTTTCCAAACTTTCAACTTTACTTTACAATATCTTTTTAGATGGATCGATATCGGATTTACTTTTGCCTTTACGTTAATCTTTACTATAACTTTTACTTTTATCGTTACTTTCGTTTTATCTTTTAGTCACAGCAATTTAATTATCATTTTATTTAGCAATATGTATTGGTACTTGTATTTTTACTAGTACCCAAAATAAACTAGTTTTAATACTTGCTTTACTAGTCAATTATTCGATCTGTATTCTAACTTCACTTTTACTATTTATTCTATTGCTTTATTTTAACTTTAATCTAATAAATACATTACTGTAAAAAGGCTTATAAGCTTTATCGCAAAGCGATATAACTATTTTGTAGTACTTTGCAGTCAGAACTTTCTTTTCTTCTTTTATACATTTACCCATATTCAATTATCTTGTTTAAGACTCACATCTTTTACTTTTTCCTTATTGCATAATTCTATGCCTTTATATCGTTTTACTTTTCATTTAACTTCTCTTTCAGAAAAGCGTTACCTAACCATTAAATTTTACTTCATGTTAATATCATCACTTTTAATTGTAAGCAGGAAAATTAATATTATTTTTCAGACTTGTTGATAATGGTGAATTATATGATGTTTTTAGTATGTTTTTAGGTATTTAATTAAGTTAATTTTGTGTTAATTAGGTTTAATTTAAGTTTAAATTGTTAGTTTTGTGTTTTTGGAGTTAATTATAAATTTTGGTGTTTTTCAGGGTTAATTTGCAAGAAAAAGGACTTGTAAAAAGAGCAAAGATTTGGGCAAAAACTGCAAATATGAAAAATTTATACGAGAAAGTGATCGTGAGGTCCAGAAGATCGATGCATGGCCACGTGAAAATGAATGAAGAAGGAGACGTGGCCACATGAAAGAGTTTTTTTAAGAATGAAGTAAGGACACGTGACCACGTGTGAAACAAAGGAGGAAATCACGTGGCCACGTGTGAGAAAGACCAAATGCAACACATGGCCACGTGTGAATTTACACTAGGGAACACATGGCCACGTGATGGCAATTCCCACTTCGCGAAGGATTCTCGAACTCTTATTTTGGGCAAAAATTACTTCCTATTTGATTCTAAGAGTTTGAGAAGGAATCTAAGACATCTTTTGCCTATAAATAGCAGTCTAAAACACCAAAGAAAAAGAATTAGTTTAGGAATTAGATTAATTAGGGGATCAACCTTAGAATTTAGCTTTACTTTTCTTTAGTTTGTTTTTACGTTATTTTGCTTTCATTATTTTTCTTCAACTTTGTCTTTAGTTTTTAAATATGTTTAGGAAGTAATTTTTCTTCTTTTGCTAATGAATTCTTGAAATCTTAAATTTTTATTGTTATGACTTTGTTTTGAGCTTAATTTCAATATCGGTTGATTATTTCTTGGTTTTAAGCATATTCTTATCCTTGATTGTGTTGAGATTGATTGTTGGTTTATTGAATAAATAACTAAAAATTGGTTTTGACATAGTTAATGATTTGCATGTTCTTGGATTAACTTTTTAATGTTTATACATGATTATTATCCGAAATATGAGATAATTATGTATTAATTTTATTGGTTAATACTAAGAGAGGAAGAACTAAGAATAGGTGAAAGTTAAATCTCTTGAAAAAGGCTTTAATAGATATCTTGGAGGATTAATTCAGACTTTTATGCCAAGTGTTGAATTGTTCTGAATAAGAGAATTTTAATGCTTGGAATGATAATCTTGAGTAAAGTTATCTGATTTTATTTATCTGAATTCTTCATAATGACTGGTGTTTCTATTTAAGTCATTACAATGAAAGTTAAGATGGATAGTTCCTTTAGCTAGAGAATTTCAGTTATTGCTTTGTTTTTAATTTATGTTTTAGCTTTTGTTTTGTTTAATTGTTTATTTTGTTTAATTTTTGCTTTTAAATAAAAAACATTTGGGAAACAATCTCATGTTGATTTAATTCATCCATAGATATTATCCTTAGCAATTCATGTTCCCTTGGGTATGATATTTGGGATCTTAATCTATATTTTCCTGTATTACTAGTCGATCTAGTACACTTGCTAGACACCGGTCACTTGTCATTATTTTTACAGTAGTACTTGGTACAAGAAATACCAATTAATTAAATTTATCTTTTTCATGAGAAACAAAATACACTTTTAAATCCTTATAAAAGGTTAACTAAACATTGATTTAATATTTTATTCTTATAAAATATTTCTTTTTTTTTGTCTTATTAATTATACTTTTCAAAGATCTTTACAGATCTATTTTAACTTTGCATTTTCTTTCAAATGAATTGTTTTCCGTTATAACTTTTTATATTCAATTCAATTAAACAATACTTATTTATTTATTTCGATGTGCCCCTAGTGCAATACAACAAGTTTCTCACAAAGGATACTAGGGACTAGATCTAAAGGTCCAACTAAACAGATAGAGAAATGATCTCGAAAGATCAAGTCTCACAGAGCAGAAACAGATACATTTTCACTTTCGCTGAAGCTATGGAGATCAATGATCCCGCCCATAGCTAAACAAGTCGCCATGACTTGCACCGCGGTACAGAGGTATTCCTATGGCTAGCCAATTATATCCAAAAAAGAATCATAATACCTGTCCATCGCTAAGGGCAAACATAATTAATCATATTTGTAAACATTTTTGAACATTTAAAAAATCTTTAATTTCTTTCTTTTATTCTTTTGTACATTATTTTCTTATTGAATACACTCTTTTAGTACTTTTGACTTTTCAATAACTTTTATCTTTTCTTTCACTTTATCTTTTCAAGTCACTATTGTGAATTATTCTTTAATAATTCACTCAAACACCTGGGTCTTTCAGTCTTTTATACAAATTATGAATTATGACATTATAATTCACAATTTTCTTTTATTTTTTTTATAAAATTCTTTACGAATTATTGTAAAATAACTGAAGTATCAACTTTTTTTCCTTCTCTTTTACTGTCCGAATTTTTCAATTATTCATTATGCCAACTTATTATTCGTTGGCAAAGTATCTTATAATTATTTACTCTTTTAATACTTTTTATTGACTAATTTATTTTGATAAATTAGTCACGCCTTTATTTTACTATTTTTACGTAATTAGGAATTCTATTAATATAATTTATTATTGTATACCCCAAAAATATATAATTTGACTTTTTCTATTGGATTATTCATTTCAAATACATAATTACAATTTTGCCATTATAATAATTTATTTTCATTTTTATTATATAATTTCTTTCATTATTCATGGTTTATTCTTTATTTTATCATTTTCGGATAAAATTATATTTTAATCTCCATACCATAAAACTTTATCTTTTGACACAGTTAGATCTCCAAAATTACCATTTTGCCCTTATTATTATTTTTTTCTTATTTTTACTCGTTAATTATCCATTTTGGTAAAATTACTATTTTATCCCAAAACTTTTATTTCCTTTCATTTGAGTCCTTTTTTCATATAACCTCATTTTATCTTTCTTTTATTTACTTATTAATTTATTTTCATCATTTTCATTTATTTTAGGGATTATCTACCGATAATTCATTATTCTTATTATTTTCACGACTTGATAATTATTTCGAAAAATTCATTGATTGCCTTTTTATTTTCCTTCATTGACATTAATTTAATTCATATTAATTCATCTTTTTAGTCATTTTTATACAATTATGCATTGCTATTTCAATTATTTTTATTGTACAAATTCACATAAAAATCCCAATAATTTCAATAAATTCCAACAAAATTTATTTGTGCATTATTTATCGGTCATTATTATTTTTCATCAAAATAGTCACTTAATTCACTATAAATCAAATTTTTCATTCAATAAATACACTATACTTAATCTTAAAAATTCTCAAATTAATTATAAACATTCTCTAAAAATTCATAGACATCAATTATCATGTCTATTATTATTTTAAGCTAACATACATTAATTTCATGCATTTTTTTCATTATTTTCTTTACCCAATATAATTCGGCCACCAACATTCTTCACCTTAAAAATTTTATTTCTTCCATTAAGGCCTTCATTTCATTTCCTCTCATGCTTAATTTCATTTACCCTAATATAATTTCATTAATTAACAAATTTACATATTTTTACCCTAATTACATAATTAAGAAAAATTCATATTAATAGGGAAACTAAAGGATTTTGTAGTCACTTACCTTTATCCATGCTTAATCTTCCTTAAACTTTATTTTTCTTCACTTAATACAAAGTAACACTTCATTCTTAATCACTTCTTCTCTTGGCCGAATTCCTCCTTCACCAAAACACCATGATTTCATTCTTTTTAGCTCAAAATAACACCAAATCCAATCTCTATGTATCCAAAACTATAAGAAAACACTAAAAAAATAATTTAAATCCATGAGATTCTTAACTTCCAACTTACCCTTATTTCTTTGACCATTTGATTTCTAGCCTTTCCTTACTCAAACCACTTGATTGAGGCTATTAGGGTGAACTAGAGAGGTAAAACTTTAATTTTTATGTTGGGAATTATGAGTAATTTGAAGTGAAAAAAGAAGAAATCAAGGAGAGAAGAAGAAAAGGGAATTTCGGCCTCTTAAGGAGAGGAAGAGGATACTAGCTAATTCTTAAGATTTCTACAGATTTTTTCTTTATTTATATCTCTCATTTGGACTTAATTATGGGCTTCATTAATGGGCTTAGCCCAAATATGAATTTAAACCCATTTTAGGCCCAAACCAAAATATCTATTTTTCTCACTTCAAATTACTTCAAAAATGATTCCATAAATTTTATCATATCAAAAATACTTAGTACGCAAAGTTTTGGCTTAATCGGAGTGCATTATCGATCCGATTCAAACTTATCTGTCCGATTTGACAACTGTCCGTATCACCGAAAAATTTCATTCTCATCACCAAAATATTCTACATAAAAATTTATATAGGCACACAAAATCTGGCAATATTCGGAGGTCATTTACTATTTTTAATTATTTATGTAAAATCAAATCTCTTTACTTATCAGGGAAATTGACTCGCTACCTTTTTCGTATTTTTGATTTTTGGAGGCCCATTTGACCTCAAATTCACTTCAAATTTCAACCTTAGGCTCTCTATGACTATTCATTTCAAATGGTCCAATAAAATATTTTTGACTTTTGGGTGTCCTTTCTGGCCCAGAAAATACTATTTATTGCCGAAAAGTACTATTCACGATTGATCTAGTATCGAGGCCATTACAGTTCAAGACAGAAAATCTCTCAGAATTCACCCTCCACCATCTCAAAATATCAAAATCTTCTCGATCTTCTTGCAATGCCTCATCTAAATAAACATCCAACTCAGTCTTTCTCATCTCTATAAAGCCTTCATTTTCCTTTTGTCTTTTAAATTCTTCCCTAAAGAAACTTTTCAATCTCCTTTTTGTTCCTACACTAGAGTCACTAAATTCAATATTGCTTGAAGGGCTCTCAATTGATTGTGAAAACAAAGATTAACTACTTTCAGGTTGAACCATCTGCTTATATTCATTAAACAATTCAAAAAGTGCATCCCTTACTCCTTTGAACAATTTCTTCCCATCATTAATTCCATGAATTTTACAAAAAGCAAATTCCATTGCCTCAAATTTCTCTCGGAGATCAAATACATGTGCAATATAAATAAGTTTATTCATTTTTTCATGATCACCCCAATATTTATCAAACTTTTGCTTCATTCTTGAGCCCATTGATCTAATCTCTAAATTATCACTTTAAATCCAATTCAAAATTGATCCCAGTAGATTACTAATCTCAGGCAGACACCTTGCCCTTCTGTCGCGCGATTTTAAGATTTACTACCCACATTTTTTGAGCAAGAAAGGGGTATTTTAGGGGATTTTGATCTCAAATCTCATCCAATCTTTAGGGGATTTCGATCAGGATTTTGAATCCTAAAAAGTAGTGTTTTAATGGGACTCAAAAACTTTCTTAAGTAAATAAGAAAAACCCTAGGATTTAGGGGTCTCGCTTCTTTTCCTCTTCCACTTCTCCTTTTTGGGTGGCTAAAATATTTTAATTCTTTTTGAGGAACTTGAGAGAGGCTGCCATTCTTTTTTGGAAAATAAAAAATTTGATTTTTATCTCTTCAAAATAAGGCAAAGATTCCCACATTCACTTTGAGGAAAAGTCATTCTTTTATATAAGACAAACAAAAGATTTACATAGGATGATCCTGAAATATGCATGGTAGCATCATAAAAATACAATAACATACTACTCAATCTCCTCACAGTGGCCCAATCTACAAAAGGAATCCCATCACTATCGGGTGCTTCAACTTCAAGCTTAAAATATGGATCTAACATTTCAAATTTCTCAAATGCTTTCTCATATTTTTCAGCAACACTTAGCATTTCATACGTTAAATTTCACCTAGTAGGAACATCCAATTTCAAAAGTATTTTGACATTGAATATTACTATCTTCAGCACATTCTTTGAATTTTTTTATCCTAGCAGAAGAACTTCTCACATATCTCACAGCATTTCTTATCCATTTAGTTGAACACCTAACCTCTTTTAAGCCATCTTGAACAATTAAGTTCATAATGTGAGCAATGCATCTCATATGTATATACTTGCCTTGTGCTACGCAAGTTTCCCAATTAATAAGCTTTTTCTTTAAAAAATTACAAGCTACTTCATTGGCACTATGATTGTCAACTGTTACAGTAAACACCTTTTCAATCCCCCACTCAAGTAAACAATCAACTAACACTTTACCAAGTGAATCACCCGTATGACTTGAGATTGGACAAAAACTCAATATTTTCTTATGTAATTTCCAATCATTATCAATAAAATGAGCAGTGATGCACATGTAATTCATCATTTGAATTGATGTCCATGTATCGGTAGTAAGGCATATCTTTTGTGAATTTTTTTTTATGAAACTTTTTAATTTTGTTCTCTCATTAACATAAATTTGAAAACAATCGCGTGAAATAGTCCACCTACTAAGTACCTTAAACCTAGGACATGCTTTATACATAACCTTCTTAAACCCTTTACTTTCAACAGATTTAAATGGACATTCATCCTCAATAACCATTTTTGCAACTGCTTCCCTAATTTTCATTTGATCAAACTTTCAGTTAGATAAACTATCCATTTCACCGTCACCCGTTGGTTGCAAACACAATTGTTTTTGACTTTTATCAACAATTTGTGGACTTTTTTTTGACAAGAACTAAGGTGATTATTTAGTGAACTAGTGCCATTTTGCCTAGGATTACAACAAAATTCCTTACTACAATAGTTACACTTGCCTTTTATGCTGCCCACTTCATCAGTAAATTTGGTGAAGTGTTCCCACACTTTAGATCTTGGTCTTATAGAATTTCTTTTTTACTTTTCACCCTTACTTGAAGGTAATGTGTTTGAATTTCCTCCCTCATTGGATGTGCCTAGTGGTGATTGATGTGACTGTTGCAATTGTTGTGAATTCTGACATAATATAAATACATTATTAGATAAATAATAGTGCACTAAATTCTGTCCAAAAAAATTTATCAAACAAAATATAAAATTCTTACATGTTCCGTGGTCATATACTCCTATCAAAACTAAAAACGCTGCTTTATAATCCTGCAAAATAGATTTAAAAAAGTATTCAATAATTAGCAATTGTAATGAGACAAAACATCTTAAGTTTTATCTCAAAAATCAAACATTTTCATTACTTAGATTTATTGTAACTATCATACACCATTTTTTTAGCTACAAATATTAACTAATAACTACTAAAGGATTAAAAGCTTGCAATTATATGGGACATAAACAAATAATAATGCATTTTGTTCTGACAATTATGAATCTTTACTTTCTTTTAGTGTTGATTACTTTCGTTATTCCTTCACTTGTTTTTATTTTATTTTAGTAACTAGTTCATTTACAAGAATAAAGTTGATACGATAATAATGCATATCCTTCATTTTGTTTTCTCATTTATTAACATAATTTTGTTTCATTTCTGGAAGTTTTCCTCTAATAAAGGTGATATGATAATAATGCATATCCTTTATTTTGTTTTCTCTTTAAAACTAGAACTCTTTCGATTATTGCTAATCCATATCCTCTTAACCCACTGAACTTTGCTGGATTATTAGTCATTAGCCTCATTGTTCTAACCCCTATGTCCCTTAGTATCTGCCAACGCTGCATAGTTAGGCTTCACCATTTTTACGATTAATAATAATCTTAATATATGGGAAAAATGACTAATAGATACTCTGTAATTCTATAAAGTATGATAAAGGGAATACGATTTTGTAACTATAAACTAGATTGGGCACAATTAAACTATAAACTTCATACTAGCAGTAGTAAACTATCTAAAATGAATATTAGGAATCAAATTCGAAATTAGAGAAGAAACTTATGCAATAAAGACAAAAAGTAATAAAGTATAATATTAAGCTTGTACACAAAGCAACAAACATAACAATTATTTAGTGTTCTTGTAGTTATTAAAAAATATAAAATCCAGATTTAAATAGAATATACAGAGTTTTGATAAATGATGGTTTTCAAAACATTTTTTTTGGTAAGCCAAGATTTAACTATTAATAAAATAACGAGAACAACAAGCAGTGCCACTACCGGAGTACCTCTGACTCCTAGAAAAATAAATTCTAAAGCAGCAACAAAAAGAAAAAGAAGAACATACCAAGCCAAAATAGGACCCAGATACCGGCATAGTGTTAAGAAACAGACGCATACAGCAAACATAATGCAAAACAGAGGACTATAATAACTTAAAACCGAAAGAGAAAAAGCTGATACACTAAAAGATTCCCATTCCCTCGTTAGCTTAAATTTACATTTCATCTCATATCCTAATTTAGATGTATCCATATCTGCAGATAAAGATCTAGAGATCCAGAAGAAGAAACTTACCAGGGAAGGGCCGACGAACTGCTGCTGCTGCTCTGAGTTTCTGAAGATCGAAGGGTGGGGGACGAGCCACCAGTGGTGATGGGTAGAGAAAATGGGTTAAGGCAACGAAAATGGTTAGGGCAAAAATGAATAATGTGAGTCGTGAGACGCTTATAAGTACAGCTTCACCAAATATCTACTTTAATCTGCAACAGCAACACTTGATATTATAAATGGTATATCAAAACAACATAGTATTAAGTAAAGTTCGGTCGGTTCGATTTTTATGCAGTTTTTATCTCCAAAAACCAAACCAAAATAATCAAATATTCTTAAAAATCCTAACCAAAATCGAATCAAAAAATCAAAAAACTGAACCAAATTTAAAAAATTGGTCGGTTTGGTTCGATTTTTCGATTTTAACCAAACTTTGCTCACCCCTAATCCCAAATGGATCATAGAAGACTTGCTAGTTAAAGTGGGTAACTTCATTTTTCCAGTAGACTTTGTGGTGATGGATATGGATAAGGACAAAAAGGTCTAGTTGATTGTGGGAAGACCATTCATTTATTCCATTATTCTATTCATAACTTGTTCTATTTACTTCACCTTTATTTTCTATTTCGAGTCCATTATTATAACCTTAAGTTATATTACCGCTAACCTATAACTCTCTAAAGTTACTATTTATTTTACAAAAATTTGGCAATATAACGGCTATAATTCTAACTAGCCCTCTGAAACGCAAATGATTTCACAGCCTCTTAGAGGCCCAACAATTTAATAATAATTATCAAATACAATCCATTCCTCATATTTCATAATCCAATAATCTCATGCACAACCATTTCACTATAACTCAAATTTTCATATACCAATATATTCAACCATAATATATAACTCTTTTACTACTATTATAACCATCATTTGTGTGTGTATATATATATATATATACACACACACACATATGCCAAAAAACTCCTCACTTCTGTAAAATTTGTAGGTGGTTTCCATTGGAGAATTGCATCAATCTTCTGTAGATATCACATGCCCCAAAAATGATACTTCATTTAACCAGAAATTACATTTACTGAACTTAGCATACAATTGCTTTTCTCTCAAAGTCAGTAGAACAATTCTCAGATGCTTATCATGCTCTTCTGGCATCTTAGAGTAGACTAGAATGTCATCAATAAAGACTACCACAAACTGATCTAAATAAGGGTGAAAACCTTATTCATCAGGTCCATGAAGGTGGTTGGTGTATTTGTGAGTCCAAAGGGCATGACTAAAAACTCATAGTGGCCATACCTAGTGTAAAAGGCGGTCTTAGGTACATCTGCTTCCTTTACTCCCATCTAGTAGTAGCCCAATCTCAGGTCAATCTTTGAGAAAACACCTGCTCCTTTAAGTTGATCAAACAAGTCTTCAATACGAGAAAGACGATACTTGTTCTTTATGGTGACTTTATTTAGCTATCTATAGTCAATACACAACCTGAGCATACCTTCTTTCTTCTTTATAAACAGGACCGATGCTCCCCAGGGAGAAACACTAGGTCTAATAAATCCCTTATCTAGTAGTTCTTCTAGCTGAATTTTCAGTTCTTTTAATTCTATAGGTGCCATTCTATAGGGAGCAATGGAGATAGGGGCAGTACCTAGGGCAACATTAATGGAGAACTCTACCTCACTGTCAGGTGGTAAGCCTAGCAACTCATGAGAAAACACATCCTAAAACTCTCTGACAATAGGCACTTTTGATATCTTTGGACTGATTTTCTTTGCCTCTACTGCATAGTACATGGAAGCGACGCACCATTTTCTAATCAACTACTTAGTAGTAGTAGTTGATATCACATCAGATAAGAAATCAATTCTCACACCTACCACTGTAATCTTTCGATTATCTTCAAGCTTTAAAGTAACCCTCTTTCTTTTACAATTAACGGTCACTTGGTGGGCGGATAACCAATCTATCCCCAGAATCACATCGAATTCATGGAAGGGTAATGCAATCAAGTTTGCCAGGAATATATGTCCCTGGGTACTAATAGGGCAATGTCTATACACTTTGTTTACCACTACATTATGCCCTAAAGGATTACTCACCAAGATATTTTGGTCCAATCATTCCTTTTTTATCCCTTTATCCCATGCCAAAGTAGTGCTAATATAGGAGTGTGTGGAACTAGGGTCAATCAAAGCATGTACTGAATCAGATAACAGAAGAAATTTACCTACAATCACATCGGAAGCATCCTCCTCTTCTCTAGCTCTGACAGCATAAGTCTGGCCTGAAGTTCGCCTCTGTCCTTGAGATGCCTGACCAGCAGGTCTGGAAGCTAAAGTATTAAGGATGGCTCCCCTTTCATGACCTCTTGGTGCCAAGGACCTAGTACTTGATGCTGGTGATGTAACTGAGGTAGTATGCATAACAGGACAATCCTTGATCCAGTGGTCTTTGGACCCATACCTGAAACAAGCTTCAGTCAAAAATCTACACTCCCCAGATGAGTTTTACCACAATGCTTTCAAGTCACTGCTAACCTATTATCTCCATCCCGGGGTGTACCGGCTCCTGAAACTCTGCCACGCGATGCACTACCCTGAACTCGACCTACTGACGCTAGTGACTGACCTTGAGGTGCTTGAAATCCCTTTGACTTCTTTCCTTGTCCCCCTTTACCACTGGACTGCCCTTGCTTTCTTTTCTGCTGAAATCGAGATTGTCGATCAGCTTGCTTTGCCTGAGTAGTCTCTAATTTAATAACAGCCTCAACCATATCACTCAGATTAGGGTACTTCTGAGCTCCAATAATCTACCTGAGCTCTATATGCAAACCCCTTCAAACCTGTGAAATAATTTCTCTTCTGTAGTCCGGCTTTTATCCAGATAAGCGCTCAAACTGTCGATCATATTCTGCTATTGTCTTGTTTCTTTACTTTAATCTCCAGAAGGCGTCATGCATGAAAGCTTTATACTCAGACCCAATGTACTTCATCTCAAATTGATCAACAAAGAATTCCCAGTTTAACTGATCTACCAGAGTTCGCCTCTTGACTGAATTCCACCAAATAAAAGTAGGGCCCTGAAGTAAAGCAACTATACCTTCAAACTTTTCCTCCAAGGGGCTGTGAGTAATTTCAAACAATCTTTTTATCTTATAAAGCCATTCTTCTGCTAATGCTGGTGTCAAAGGGTCTCGCCTAGCAAAATCTTCTGCCCTCGGTCTCTTTAACTACTCCAAGATAGGTTTTCGTCTTGGTGGAGCTGGTTTAATTTGTACCACACTATAGGAAAATAACAATTTAGCAACAAAAATTAGCAACAAAAAATGTCAATTTTCCATTGCTAATCAAAAATAGCAACGAAAATTAGCAACGATAATTTCGTTCGCTAATTCGGCAGTTGCTATTTTTAGCAACGAAAATTGTATTCTATTGCTAAATTTAGCAACGGATATTTTATTTCATTGCTAAATTTAGCAACCAAAATTGAATTCCATTGGTAACTTCAACAATAAAAGATTCGGTGAATTGGTCAATTTTAGCAACTGAATATAAAATTCTGTTGCTAAATTCACCCATAATTAAAAAAATTAACGATGGTCCTTTCCATCGCTAACATATGACTGAAACCAGTAGAGAAAGGAATAGCAATTCTCCACTGAATGATTGAGAAACTTCAAACCCTAAAATCATTGATAAAAGGACAAAAAAGTACAATGCAAATAAATAAATAAATTAGAGAAGGCAAGTAATTCTAAAATTAGAGAGACACAATTGCAGAATTCACACTAATGAAAATAGACTGATGAAGCTCATGTGAACAAAGATGAAAAAATGAGGCTGCTTTTGTGCTTCTGTCATTTAGGCAAAGGTTTAATTAAATGTGTTTTTGTCCGGATAATTTATTTTTAGTACTAAGTTTACATGATAGAAGATTTCTTAATTTAACATATAAGTATGCTAGCATTAATTATATTAAATCAAAGGAAAATTATTAACAATTCACCACAGGACAAACAATCAAAAATATAAAAATCTTGCAATAGAAAAGAGACAGAAATGGCAAGAAAAGACAAGAAAATACAACAAGAAACTTCATCTATCACTATCTTTGGCGTCCATAATGGTAGATGGACAAAAGCTTCATTGCCATTACTCACATGGCTAACCCATGTGCTCCTTCACAAATGCATACAAATTGCCTTTTTGTATTATATTCAACATAATTAAATAACTCTAATTAGATTCCCTTTTATGTTTCTTTCCCATTAATTAATTCCAATTATCACTTAACATAATGACGTAATGAGCCTATATAAAAAATATATAAATGGCCACAATGGTATCTTAACAAAAACTTTAAAAAACCACAAGAATACAACATAAGATATGAAGATAACCTGAACTGTATTATAGGGGGTGATGATCATTTGCAACAAGTCTCATTTGCCGTTCATTGAAAACAACACAAGATATTAAGATAACCTGAACAGAATAAAGCACACATTCTTTAACTTACAAGACTAAGATTTTGTATTTTGAACTGCATAGAAAAAGAACTAAATAACCTTTTCGAAGACAAGACTATTGCTGCCATTCAAAAGCTCTGGGGCTATCCATGGAAGTGTTCCCCTAACACCTCCTGAGATGAGTTTTTGGCATTTCACCTTGGACAGGCCCAAATCACTAACCTGGTACTAATAGTAGTATAAAAAAGTAATGTTTGCTAGGCATATTTAATGCAGAGTATAATATAGGATTCACAATTTTTTTGAAGGTTATTTAATTAAAAGTTAAACAAGCTATATTATAGGATAAATAAAAATAAAAATGATACATTTAAGGGAAAGGAGTATTTAATATAGATATTTTCTTCTATTATAATATTACCTTTACAATATTTTCCTTGCAAAAATTAAGTTACAAGATATATAGAAATTATAAAATATCATCATATTATGCTAATGAAACGATTACATCTATAATATAAAAATAAAATCTCACCATTTCCTCCATCAAAAGATAAAACTTTAAACTTATGATAAGCAAAATTAAATCAAAATTTTTTAGTTATATTTTTTTTCTGAAATTTAATCATAAAAAAGGTTCAATCATCGGAAATAAGGAAATATTTCTACAAAAGTGCATAATTAACTCTAAAAATAATAACTTATGAGAAAAAAGAAGTAATTAAGCAAATCTACATTCCACGTCATTCCACCTAAGCAATCCATTAACTTTGCAATTACATCAATAGAACTCACAATGTATATTATTATATAAATATTATATTCTTTAATTCTTATTCTAATATTATAAATTTAACTTATCTCATTTAATAATTCAGATTTATTGCCAGCAGGAAGTTCCAACTGTTAATAACCTCTCAAATGCAATCACTTGTACAGTTTTACCCATTAAAAAATTATACATCCTTGAAATTCATGGACAATACTGTAAAGAACAAAAGAATATAAAGGTTATTTCTATATTGTCAATAATTATCAAACACAATTCATTAAACTCATTAAACAATAATTGTCAAACACAAAAGAATCATTCCTTTGGAAATGGTCACTGACCTTGCATATTGGGCGGTGAGAATCTCCATGCAAATACTCCATGCCAAAAGCCACATCCATGGCAATCAGGAGACGCTGATGCTTGTCAAGACTCCTAGTAACAAATTATTTATGAATTCATATTTAAATAATTCAGAAATATTATTGAAAAAAACAAAAGCACCTACCTAAAAACCAAGTAGAGAAACTGAGCCCAAACGCTTCAAAAATATTTTTGAAAAAAACAGAAGAAGAAGAAGAATGGTAGCAACTGTAGATATATGAAAAAATATTAATTAGTTATTGAATTGTTAGATAACTAAAACAACTATTTTAGTTATCTGTTTAAGGGCAAACTAAAATAGCAAGCTATTTTAGTTATCTATTTATGTTTGAGAATTTCATAAGCTGAAATTTGAAACCATACACTCTCCATCAACAACCAACTTTAGCAGGGAAGATATTCACCTATAATCTAGGACCCATCAAATAAAAACCACATAGGCATGAGAGAAGTCAAAAAAGTTCATTGATGCACCCACCAAAAATAATAATAATAATAATAATAATAATAATAATAATAATAATAATAATAATAATAATAATAATAATAATAATAATAATAATAATAATAATAATAATTGGTTGTAAAACTAAAGAGCATATAAATTATCCATCATTTTTAATTAAAGTTAGAAGAAAAGCATCAGACCTGTTCCATTTTGATAAATGAAAGCAAAGAGAGTGAACAATACCTGGGATCCTGCACAATTAATAAAAAGGATGCTATCAAGGCAGCAGGAAATTAACCAAGTCTCAGTTTTTTCAATAGTTAGCTAAAAAAATACACGACCATACTTTAGCCAAACAAAAAATCAGCTGCACAATTAAACCAGAAAGATCAAACAGAGCATTTACTTTTCAGAAAGTTTAGGAATTAGATTATTGCTAGATTTTTATAGTTGAGTCCCTTACAAAGTAAAGTGTGTATCGAGATATCCTAGGGACAAAGAGTCTTACGCAATAGAACCAAAAGAAAAACCTTTTGTTGAACCTTGTCAGGATGGACACATTACATTGCCTTCCTATAAACCTTTTTCACTGATGTCGATGTAATCAAATCTATCAATGCAACTGGCTCCCAGCCGCATTCAAGCCAAAGCACCTGATCATAATTCCACATAAAGAGTAAAGATTATTTTTTCATGGGACAATCTTTTACTTGATTGTTAAATCTCGAATGATTTCAAGTTAGGGAACAATATTCTCTTGATTGAAAGCAATTAAAATTCTAGAAGCTAAGATGTGGTGTAGCAAAGTAACCAAGTTAAGTCATATTGATAGAAATAAAATAAGAAGCACGAAATCATTTTCTTTATTAAAACTCTAGAAGGTATCCAAAGCAAAAAAGCTTTATGTTAATGGTTAAATTTAATCTCCTTAAATTCCTATAATAATGCTTTTTTATTGGACATTGTATTATACTTTCGATGGATTTGTATGCAGCGGATTGAGTTTATCTTTATTGTGCAATTGAAGGCGAATTACTGTTAACATAAGAATATTCTAAAGAAATAATTTCCAACTATAGATTAATTTACTGCTAGAATTTTTCTCAAAAAACATTTTGATTCGTAGATTACTAATTCAAAATAGATATATTATTCAAATGGACATCCAATTAGATGGATAGCAATGATAGTTGCTTAATGGATGCCCTACATGGAGAAGTTTAGTGGGGTAAATATAAAAAATATTTTATCGAAAGAAGTGAGTTTTGTTGACATAATGTTTGTTTTTGGGTTTGTTTGTCTTTGAAGTCTTTTGGATCCTGCAATGGAGCGAAGGACGGAAAAAAGTGTAGAAAGAAACCCTAAAATAGTGGGGCCTTAATTACCAGCTTCTCTCAAAACTCTACTAACACTAGGATTATCTAAAGCCACACAACAAGAACCTTGAAAAAGAAAAAGAGAGGAGGCAGCAGGTTTCTACCAAGTATGCGTTTTACTATGGAAGTGTCAGGTTAAAAACACAGCAACCACAAAAATAAAACCACCAAGAACGCATTTTACCTTTATGCGCCAGCACCAAAACAGAGGATTCACACAGCAAATTGTGTTCTGGTCTCTTTCCTAATTTATCAACTGAAATGAAAAGAGATAGTAATTAAAATGGAAAAAACCTAGAAGTGATAAAGAGATAATTATACAAACCTTAAACAAATGGAGATTTTGCTTGCATTAATTGGAAATAGTGAAGCATCACCATAACTGAGTCAAGCTTCAACAATTATAGCTTTGTTATACTCTTTGAGTTATTTCATTTCAACAAAAGAATAAAAAGAAAAAGCAATTTACATAAATATTATCAGTAATGAGATCTTCACCAACCTAGTTGAATGCCTGATCGGAAGGAAGTGGCGTTGGCTGTTGATGGAGAGTGAGATGAAGAAGAAGTTATCCAATTGCTCATGGTTCTTTATCCTAGGAAATGCCAACAAAGCAGCTCATTATTTGGCAAAAATCAAAGATGCAGAGAAAGTGAGAGCACAGGGAGAAGATCGGTAAGAAAGAGAGAAATACCTTCAATAAACAAAAATCGATCAACAAAAAAATTAAAATCTAACCTTCGAAATAAGTTGTGTAGGGAGGGAAGGTCAAAGGACCACCGGTAAGGGCAACAGTGGAGTGAAAATGGCGAGAGGCATAACCCAAGAAATAGTGAGAGAGACAGTGTGTGTGTATAGAGGGCAAAAAGGCAAGATAGTTGGAGAAAAAGAGCAGTATTTATACCTAGGGCAAAGTAAAAAATAGCAACAGAATTCGTTTTCCGTTGTTATTTTAGCAACGAAATTAATTTCAATTGCTATTTTCTCAACTGAAAATTTTAAAGGTTATTTAAATAGCAACCGAATTTAATTTTCGTTGTTATTTTAGCAATGAAGTTAAATTTCGTTGCTATTTTAGTAACCTAAATGCGATTCAAATTTGCTAAAATAGCAACGAAAATTAAATTTCATTGCTATTGTAGCAACGAAAATTAAATTCTGTTACTATTTTAGCAACGGAATAGATTTCGGTGCTATTTTTGCAAATACAATTTATGTTTGCAAAAATAGCAACGAAAATAAATTTTGTTGCTAATTTTCATCCCAAATTTTTCCCGCTATTAGTGTCGCCATATTTAGCAACGAAAATTGTTTTTCGTTGCTATATTTTGGCGCTAAAATCTCCCCCCTTTTTAACAACGGAATACAACCATTTTGTATTCCATTGCTAAATTCCTAAAACTTCAACCAATTTTAGCAACAGAATTGATTTTTCGTTGCTATTTAGCAACGGAATTGGTATTCCGTTGCTAAATTAGCAATAAAATTGGTATTTCGTTGCTAAATTAGCAACGGAATATATTTCATTGCTATTTTTCCGTTGCTATTTTGCTATTTTCTTGTAGGCGGTGCCTGGGTCTGAGTTGTATGTAATTAGTGTTGTATATAATCAGCCATCAAATTAAGAAAGTTTGACTGAGGAGGAGGAGGCGGTTCTACAGGTGAAGGAATTTGTTATGGGGCTTCTTATTGCCCAACATTGCTCGATATCTCACTCCTGCTATCACTTGCTTGTTGCCTTTGTTCGGCAAACATCCTTTCATTATAAAACAAAAAGGAGCAAGTGCACATTAATTCCAAAACACATTCTCCCAAAAACAATTGGTATGTATATATAGATAAATCAATTATTAATACCCACTCCGATCTTAGAACCACTTAAACCTTTGCTCTGATACCACTAAATGTAATACTCTTATCACTAAGGTCTAACGGAACAGTGTAAACTGGTCGAAATTTTTTTTTGTCATTTAGTCCATAATTCTATTCATAACTTGTTCTATTTACTTCACATTTATTTTCTATTTCGAGTCCATTATTATAACCTTAAGTTATATTGCCGCTAACCTATAATTGTCTAAAGTTACTATTTATTTTACAAAAAATTGGCAATATAACGGCTATAATTCTAACTAGCCCCCTGAAAAGCAAATGATTTCACAACCTTTCAGATGTACAATAATTTAATAATAATTATCAAATACAATCCATTCCTCATATTTCATAATCCAATCATCTCGTGCCCAACCATTTCACTATAACTCAAATATTCATATACCAATATATTCAACCATAATATATAACTCTTTTACTACTATTATAACCATCATTTGTATATATATATACATGTCATATACTAAATCCAACTGTCCTCTACAAAACTTTCTCCTTCCCGATGTGCACTATTGCTCCTGCTCTTCGATACCTGCACACAGTAAAAATTTACGTGCTGAGTATTCAATATGCCCAGTGGTGACAAACAATTCTAATATTTTCTTTAACCATATTATTATTATTATTATTATTATTAATTGAATAAATTAATAACTTATAATTCAATTTTCACTTTTATCTTATAACTTTATTCAAAAATTATAATTTATTCCATATTTTAACATTTCTATGTAAAATTATGCTTTTGGTCCTTATGTCTTATAAAAGTTCATTTTACACTGTTGGCTTGTCAAATTACCATTTTACCCTCATTAATCTTTTCTTAACTAAATTTACCCATTAAACCCCAACTTTGGTAAAATTATCATTTTGCCCCTAAAATTTTTATTTCCTTTCAATTAGGTCATTTTTCACTTTAAACTTCATTTTTATCTTCTTTTTACTCTTTTTGATTTATTCTCAATATAATGCCCCTAGTACAGTCCTGATAAAAACTCTTAGACTAAATATACAAGATGTGGACCTCACAGGGCCACAAACAGACTGAGAAATGACTCTGAATGACCATTTTTCACATAACAGAACAGACAAATACTATGGAGATCAGTGATCCTATCATAACAAAGCAAGTCGCCATGACTTGCACCGCAGTATAAATATCCCTATGTCTAGCCAATTATATCCTAAGCTAAATTTTACTGCCAGACTATTTCTAAGGGCACAATTTCATTAAATTTCACTTCATTATTCCATTTTTTTCACATTCTCATTACTTTTTTCACTTTACTTAATTATCAATCAAAATTTTTACACAATTTGTGAATTATTACATCATAATTCACCATAATGAAATATTTTTTCATCAAATTATGCATTATTTCACAATAATTCAATTTTTCATTACAAACCTAGGAAAAACTTGCCTCAAAAATATTCATTTAATCTTTATAAATTCTATAAAAATTCCTAGACATGATTTTCCATCTCTATTGTCCATTTATGACTTAATTTCATCAAATGGTACAAAATAAACATTATTTCCCTTTAATGAGTAATTCGGCCCCTATAAGAAAATCTCCTTATCCATGTTTAAAAATTCAATTGAGTATTTTTTTAAGCTCATTCTAGGTTCAATTGCACTAATCTAACACTAATTTCAATTAAGCATACAAAATGTTCATTTTACCGAAGTTACATACAAGAAAACCTACTAAATCAAAGAAAATATGGGAATTTATAAGCCACTAACCTCTTTTCCTTAGTCTAACTTGCCTAGATTTTATTTTCTTTCCCTTTGGCCTTGAAAGCTTGATTTTCTCCTTGAGAACCTAAGATGGTTGAATTTTTCACCATTAGAAACTCTAATTTTTTGATATTATTTGTTCAAATTGACATCAAAAATGGATTCTAGGCATAAAAAAACTAGCTAAAAACACTTAAGAATCAAATTAACATCAAGAATTTCATCTTACCTCTTTCGACACCTAAACTTAAATCTTTGAAATTCTTTGCTTTCTTGGCTCAAATCAAGTGATGAAGGCTTAGTTAAACATCAAGAGGGGTAGAATTAGAGTTGAAATGTTTGGTTTTAGGGAGAAATTAAAGGAATTAAGAAGGAATTTTGAGAGAAAAGGAGAAGGAATGGTTCGGCCAAGAAGAGGAAGAGGAAGTGGCTGGAAAATACTGGAATTTTGCAGATTTTTTAGCCTTAAATGCCTCTCCTAGTGAGCCAAAAATTGGGCCAAGCTAATGGGCCTAACCCATTAAATCAAGGCCCATTAATTACACAATAAAAATTCCTAATTAATTTCTTCCACATTTCAACTCCAATTCACTCCAATTTTAATTCTATCATTCTTAACACATTAAAAATAGGTTGTACGCAAAATTTTGGCTCAATCGGAGTCCGTTATCGATCCAATTTAATTAAATCGATCCGATTCGACAACTATGGTATCACCGAAAAATTTATTTTTTTATACCAAAATATTCTACATGAAATTTTATTAAGGTTTGTAAAATCTGGCAAATTTTTGAGTTTATTTGCTATTTTTAAAAATTTGGTCAAAGTCTAGTAAACCCTTCCTACTAGGGAAATTAACTTGCTAGTTTTTTCGTATTTTTAATTTTTAGAGGCCCGTTTGACCTCGGTTTCACTTCAAATTTCAATCTCGAACACACCATGACCAATACTTTTCGATGATCAAATAAAATATTTTTTACTTCTGGGTACGATTTTCAGCTTGAAAATACTATTCACCATTGAAAATTTACTGTCACGGCTAAGTTGGTATTGAGACCATTACAATATGTGCATAATCAAACCGTAACTCTACGGTTCAATGATAAGGAAATGATATTTGACGTTAACAGAGTGATGAAGCACCCAGAGGAGTTAGTATGCTTCATGGATGTGATAGAGGACTGCGAGGAGGAAATGCAAGAGAAAATCTTGCTTGATGATCCATTGAGACATTGTTTGGTGAATACTGTTAAAGAGGAAGACTTGACCAAGTGGGAGAAGGAAGCTGTGAAAGAGCTGGAGAAAGAGTATAAAGAGGAAGATGGCATTGAGAAAGAGGTGGAGTTACAAAGGGGAGAATTAAAAATTGAACTTAAACCCCTTCCATCTCATTTAAAGTATGTGTTTTTAGAGAATGGATCAAAACCAATAATTATATCTTTTGTTTTGACATGTGTTGAAGAGGAATTGCTTGTAGCAGTACTAAGAAAGCACAAAGGGGCCATCGGATCTAAAAGGGATCAACCCAAGCTACTGCACTCACCGTATTCTAATGGAAGAATATTGCAAACCAGTTGTGCAACCCCAAAAGGAGGTTGAATTCGACAATGCAAGAGGTAGTAAAGAAGGAAGTTTTGAAATTGCTCGACACAGGTATAATCTTTCTTATCTCTAATAGTAGTTGGGTAAGTCCAATTTAGTGTATTCCTAAGAAAGGGGGATGACAGTGATAAAGAATGAGCAATATAAACTCATTCCAACTCGTACAGTTACGGATTGGAGGATATGTATTGACTATAGGAGGCTAAATAGTGCAACTAGAAAGGACCATTTCCCTTTACCATTCATATATCAAATGCTTGAGAGATTGGTGGGCAATAGGTTTTATTGTTTTTTAGATGGCTATTCAGGATATTTGCAAATCTTTATAACCCCGGAGGGCTATGAAAAGATGACTTTTACCTGCCCTTATGGTACTTTTGCCTATAGAAAAATGCCCTTTGGGCTATGCAATGCACTGGCTACATTTTAGCGATGCATGATGGCTATATTCCATGACTTCATAGAGAAATTTATGGAGGTATTTATGGACGATTTCATAATATATGGTAGAGATTTTGAGAGCTATTTAAGTCATCTTGATCTAGTGCTAGTGAGGTGTGAGAAGACCAACTTAGCATTAAATTAGGAAAAATACTATTTCATGGTGACTGAGGGTGTTGTTTTAGGGTATAAGATTTCAGAGAAGGGGATAGAAGTGGATAGAGCTAAAGTGCAAGTCATTGAAAAACTTCCCCCTCCAACAAATGTCAAGGGTGTTAGGAGTTTTTTTATGACATACAGGGTTTTACCGTAGATGCATCAAGGACTTTTCTAAGATTGCAAAACCTTTATCAAATTTATTAATGAAGGATGCTCCGTTTGTTTTTACTAAAGAATGTTTACAAGCATTCAACACATTGAAACAAAGGTTGCTTTCAACTCCAGTGATCATTTCTCCATGTTGGAATCTTCCATTTGAATTAATGTGTGATGCAAGTGATTTTGCAGTAGGAGCTGTGCCAAGACAAAGAAAAGAAAAGGTCTTTTGTACAATCTATTATGCAAGCCACACCTTGACAGGAGCTCAAATTCATTACACGACAATCGAAAATGAGCTTCTTGTGATAGTATATGCCTTCAAAAAGTTTAGACCTTATCTTCTTGGCTCTAAAGTGGGTCTGATCATGCAGCGTTGCGACATTTGTTTGTGAAAAAAGAATTATAGCCAAGGTTGATCCGGTGGGTATTACTATTGCAAGAGTTTGATTTGGAGATGAAGGACAAGAAACGTGTAGAAAATTTTATGGCAGACCATCTCTCTCACTTGGAGTATGAGTACATTACAAAGGGGAAATTGATGATTGTTTTCTTGATGAGTTGATTTGTGTTATTTATGCATGTAATGCTAATATTCCTTGGTTTGCTAACATAGCAAATTATCTTGCAGGAGGCTTTATTCCAAAGGACTTAACGTGGAAACAACAGAAAAAGTTGAAAGTCGATGTTAGATTTTACATTTGGGATGATCCACATTTGTTTAAGTTATCGCATATCAAGTGTTCCGGAGGTGCATCCCTAAGAAAGAGCAAAGATTAATTATGCAAGCTTGTCACAGAGGTGAAGTAGGAGGACATCATGGTGTAAATCAGACCGTTGCTAAGTTTCTTTTATTAGGTTTTTACTAGCCAACCATGTTTGAGGATATAAAATTTTTTGTGCTTAGTTGTGATAAATACCAAAGGGTAGGAAATATTTCTAAAAGGGATGAAATGCCTTTGAACAACATTATTGAAGTAGAATTGTTTGATATTTGGGGCATAGACTTCATGGGACCATTTCTAATTTCATGTGGATTCGAATACATCTTAGTAGCTGTTGAGTACGTGAGTAAGTGGGTAGAGGCTATAGCTACTAGGAGTTGTGATTCTAAAGTAGTGTTGGAATTTTTGCATAGGAATATTTTCACCAGATTTGGTACACCTAGGGCCATCATTAGTGACGGTGGGAAACATTTTGTGAACCACTAATTTAAGGCACTGCTAAAGAAATTTGGAGTGAGGCACAAAATCACAACACCCTACCACCCTTAGGCTAATGGCCAAGCAAAGGTTTCCAATAGGTAATTAAAGGTAATATTGGAAAAAACTGTGAATGGGCCTAGAAAGGATTGGTCATTGAGATTAGGTGAGGCACTTTGGGCCTATAGAACCACTTTCAAAACTCCAATCGGAATGTCCCCATTTAGGTTTGTCTATGAGAAGTCGTGTCATTTACATATATAATTAGAGTATAAGGCTTTTTGGGCAACTAAATTTCTAAACTTTGATCTCAAAAGTGCTGGAGAAAAATATCTTTTGCAGGTAAATAAGCTTGAGGAATTCCGTCTATGGGCTTACAACAATGCGAAGGACTACAAGGACAAGACAAAGAAATGGCACGATCACAAGCCATTATCTAAGGAATTTGTCTCGAAAATGAAAGTGCTGGTGTATGACAGCCGTCTTTGCCTCTTTCTAGGAAAGCTCAAATCTAGATGGAAGGGACCTTATGAAGTTGTGAGTGTTACTCATTATGGAGTAGTCAAGATTAGACATCCAAAAGATGGCCGAGAATTCAAGATCAAAAGTCGAGCTGGCGACTTGTTAAACCCATAACTTCAGCTCTCAACTTAACCCTCAATAATTACTTAATTTACATTATAATTTTTAATTCTTGTTCACTGTTGTTTTATGTCTTTGCTTTTGTAATCAAGTGGTGTGAATGTTGTTCCTATATTACTAATGTTGCATTGACATTGTGCATGCATGAAAATAGAGAAATTTTTCTAAGATAGTGTAAAAATTTTGTTGGACTCGGCCGAGACCAATTAGTCTCAGCTGTGTCCCCTTTAGAATGAGTGTTCTAGAATAGGAAACTCGGTCAAGACCAATTGGTCTCAGTCATGTACAATAGTTTAGGCCGAATACAGAAGGTACCACTAAGCTAAAACCAATTGGTCTCGGCCGCGTGGTCATTTAATTTCAGTCCAGTAAGGGTCACTCGGTCGAGACCAATTGGTTTCAGCTGAGTGCATTGGAGAGTGAATTGTGTACTTTTAGACCACTCGGCTGAGACCAATTAGTCTCAATCATATGCTTCAAAAATCATTTGGTACAGAAGGGGTCACTCGACCGAGACCAATTGGTCCCAGCCGAGTGCTATCAGGGTTTTTCAAATTTATGTGTTGGATTCGACCGAGAGCAATTGGTCTCAGCTGTGTCCAGTCAATTTTCAAAATTGTGCGTTTAATGTATTGTGTCTGACTCGATCGAGACCAATTGGTCTCAGCCGAGTGTTTAGGGTACTCTGCCGTGTCCACTTATAAATAGACCCAAAAGTCATGACTTTTCACCTCCTATTTCATTTCTCCCTCAAAATCTTTGGGAAATTCGGCATTCTCCTTGCATTTCTCTCCTTATGTGCACTCTTTTCCTTGTGTTCAAGCAATATCTAAGCAAGTATCCAACTTATTTTCCTTTTATAGTTAATCTCCTTTGAGTTTTATTGTTTTTGTTGCACTTATTTGAAATAAAAATCCCTCTTTTGATGAACATTTGGAGAGTATTTATGCATGCTATGTGTTTTCAGTACCTACTTGACTAATACATGTGTAGAAATCTTGTTTGGTTTAAATTTGTCTCAATCTACTTCTTTTTCTTGAAGGCATGTATATACCTTGTCTTTTTTTACAAATTATTGTGAATCAATAGATTATGCTTCTTGTAAATTTATGCATGGTAGTTTAAATCTTGTTTATGCATGCCAGGTGTTTGTTAAATTGTCTCTAAGAAGTAGAAATGATGGTATACTTAACTCTCTTTCTTAACATGCATAATTTTTCTTTGAGCAAGTGGGTATTCTATGTACAATTTAGTCTTTTATGTGCAATGTTGTTTCATATAGGTCTTAAGTTGATGCCTTTAATGTTATAATGCTAAGGTAAAGCTTGCATGTTAGGTTTTTTTTCCATGTTTTAGTACTTTAGTACTATATGTGTCTTTCGGAGTGTTTATTGTGCCTTGTTGTTTCTTCGAGTGTTGCAATTCCATGTCTTTGATTTTGATTCTTTTATTCGCATCATGTTTTGATTGTAACCCTTGTTGTTTAGTTAGAATTTATTGTTAGTATTCTAGGAGGCATCAAACTTCTTCTCTATTTTAGGCATTGTGAACTTAGTAGTTAACATTGTGCTCCCTTGTTCATTACCTATTACTGTTGGTATACTTAATTATGTGTGGTGTCATTCCTAATGAGCAACTTTATATGTGCCTTCTTGCGCTTTATGGTTCAATTCTCTCTTGATCATTAAGCATCACATATCCAATGTTAATGAAAAATATCTTTCTTTTTGCAGTGGCACTTAAGAGAACTTGAACCGAGGCGGGATCATCATCATTTGCCCCATAAGAGCCTCCAAAACCAAGGACTCCAGCATGGGTTCCTAATAAATTTAAAGACTAATGGGTATTGTTCAACCGTTAAGACTATCTTACTTCTCCTTCAATCGATATGGACTTGATGCAAGAGCTCAGGATGCAGGATAAGATCGATCGCCTCATTGATGGTGTGGGCTAGAGAACTTTTATTAAATGCAAGGAGCAGGTTTACCCTAACTTGGTGAGGGATTTCCTAGCTACTATGAGAATCAAGCTGGGGATGGATCGCTTCACTAATGAGGGCCATGTTAGCTTTTGGCTCAATGGCACCTCCCATCAAATGAGTTTTTATGAGTTTTGTACTATGTTGGGGTTTGATCCACTGGCTGCAAGAGAAATTTAGAATTTAAACAAGAAGGAGATATGGAAAGGCATTTGTGATGAAAAAGAGCCCACCATCTTTGATTCCAGCAACACCAAGGCACATCATTTGAAGAATCACCCCTTGAGGATCATGCACAGGTTCCTAGCTTTGGCACTCTTCAATCATTATGGAGGGTTGGACAATGTGAATGCCAATGAAGCTACCATCCTCTACGCTATGGAGCACGAAATTCATCTAAATGGGGTTGTCTTTCTCTCAGCCAAAATTGATGACTTGCGCAATTATAAGAAAAAGGGACTCGAAGCAAGCCTTTAGAGGTTTTGTAACCACTTTAGCTCGCTTTGTCAACTACACCAACCTTGGGAGGTCTATGGGCAATCCCATTATTATTGACAGAAAAATGCTGAAGAATATGTTGGTTTTTATTGATGATCCACGCTTTCCAAGGCAAGGATACACCATGGTTTCTAACAGGCTACAGTATAGGGACGCTATGTGAAAAGGAGCTACTGAACTTCAGCGAGCCGAGTTCAGAACTATTGTCCTTTCAAATGAACAATACACTGCCATCACTTCTCGTCTTGACACCATGACGGCTAGGATGGATGACATTGACACTGCATTGGAAACTCTGCAATCCCGATTTGATACCCAATTTCCACCGCCACCTGCTCATGAATGAACATTTTCGGGGATTTTCCTCAACCTTGTTATTTTCTGACTTTTTATTTATATTTTGCTGAGGGCAGCAAAATTTTAAGTGTGGGGTGAAGGTATAGTAGGAGATATTTTGGAACTCCTATTTATATTTCAAAATGTTTGATACTTGGTTTGTGAATTTTTGCACCATAGTGTTACTGCTTTAATATTTTTGTTTATCGCTTTAGTTAAAGTGTTAATTTTAGATTCTTAATAGTAGCTTGTTAACTTAGTTGCTTAGGTTTCTTTAAATGTTAGTTATTTTGTTCATGTTTAAGTTTTTGCATATTTATGTGTTATTGCTTATCATTTATATTTCAGCCTTCTTTTTTTTGCTTTTGTCCAATGTTTTATCAATTTTTTTTATGTTGGTACATATTATCCATATTTTAGTTTTAATTTTTACCTTAGTAAATTGTTTTGACTTTGCATTAGCTGTTATTTTGTTTCTTTTAGGTTGTTATTTTCGATCGTTACTAAAGACTTTTACATTTTTGCTTAGTTTGCCTTTAGTTGTTCCTGTTGTGGACACTCCGAACTTAGTTTGAGAAAAGCATGCTTAGGATAGTTATATGATCGGAGAGTAGTTAGTTGTTGATTGTTCACTCTTTTTCGATTAGTTTAAATTAGATTACACAACAAAAAAATTGCCAATTAGCGACGGCACAGTTTTCGTCGCTAATTTTGCGACGGATTAGCGACTGTTTTATAAATCCGTCGTGAGAAGGATATTTTCTATTTTTTGTGACGAAATAGCGGCGGAATGAATAAACAGTCGCTAATTATTGGCGGGAAGTATACGCGCCATTTTTTGCGACGGAATTAGCGACGGAATATATCCGTCGCTAAATTTTATAATTTTTTATTCATAAATTAGTTCCAGAAGATTTAGCGACGGAAATTTTAGTCGCTAATTTTGCAGGGAAAATATAGGCATTTTTTGCGACGGTTTAGCGACGGAAATATCCTGTCGCTAATAGTAATTTGTTACAGTAATACAATTAGCGACGGAAGTATTTAGTCGCTAATCCGTCGCAAATAAATTAAGAAATATTTTTTTTAATTTTACTCACATGATTTATGTATAGTTTTAAGTCACCTTAATATAGATCATATGAAATAAATATTTTATTTTGTAACAGAAAATTAGAAATTATTTTATAAGTTGATAATAATTTTTTATCAATTATACCAAAATCTAAAGTTATTTATTTAGAAAACTTATATTTTTAATAATAATAATAAACTAATTGTTACGATTATTATATATTTGCTTCTTCAAGATTAAAAAAATAAATATTTATAAAATAGTAATATAAAATTTATTATTTCATTCAAAATAATAATAAAAAAATTTATAATTAATTTTTATTTTATAAAATTTAAATCAAATATTAAATTATTAGAAATTCTATTGATTTCTTTATCAATTATCCCCAAATATAAACTTATTTATTTAAAAAAAATTACATTTTAATAATAATAATAAAGTAATTGTTATAAGTATTATATAGTCCAATTATGAAAAATAATAAATATAAATATTTATATAATAATAATATAAAGTTTATTATTTCATTTAAAATGATTATAAAAAATTTATAATTTATTTTTATTTTGTTAAAATTTTGAGCAAATTTTAAATTATTAAAAAATTTAAAATATATATTTATAAAATTATCCTTGAATACAAGGATAAAATGATGAAATTTGATAGGGGCATTTTAGTAATTTCAAAAATTTACCCTACATATAAAAATAACATTTTCTCTTCCCTCATATCTCTCCACCGTTTCAATTTAATGCGTATATGATTTTAAGCTTAATTTATTATTTAGTTGAATAAAACAATAGAGTTCAATCAAAGACTTAAACTCATACAAGTCAAAATGAATAAATTTTCTAATACACACACACACACACACACACACTTTTCAATTTTATTTCTATTATTTTTCAAAATATTCAAAGCTCCATCTAAACTCATCCTTACCATTTAACTTCACTACCGCGGTTACCTAATTGAGTGGTATGGAAGACTAAAAAAACTTACTGATTTGAAAATGGAGAAATGGCTTTGAAATTCTAAACATGGCCAGATTAATAAATAAGTTAAGATATTATCTGATAAATCCAAATATATAGTCTATTTGAATCTGCATGTTTACGGTTTGGTTGGATCTTCAAAAACAAATTGAACAGCTTTTATGCGAAATCGTGTAAATAAAGATTCAACGGTTAAGTATTTGCCGTTAGATCGGCCTGATATTTGGTGAGTACGTTTGAAACTTTTTGTTGTTAATTTTGAACGGTGAAGATTAATTTTTACGATATGTAAGTTCAGTTTTTATTGCAAAAAAGAGGCTGTTTTCTGGATTTTTTATGTAATGATAAGTTTTATATACGAAGATGATCGGAAAATCATTTACCGTTAGATTGGCCTGATTTTTGGTGAGTACATTTGAAACTCCTTGTTGTTAATTTTGGACGGTGAAGATTAGTTTTTAAGATCTGTAAGTTCAGTTTTTATTGCAAAAAAGAGGCTATTTTCTGGATTTTTTAAGTAATGACTAGTTTTGTATACGAAAATGATCGAAAAATTATTTGCCGTTAGATTGGCCTAATTTTTGGTGAGTACGTTTAAAACTCCTTGTTGTTAAATTTGAACGGTGAAGATTAATTTTTAAGATATGTAAGTTCAGTTTTTATTGCAAAAAAGAGGCTGTTTCTGAATTTTTTACGTAATGATAAGTTTTATATACGAAGACAATCGGAAAATTATTTACCGTTAGATTGGCCTAAATTTTGGTGAGTACATTCGAAACTCCTTTTTGTTAATTTTGAATGGTGAAGATTAGGTTTTAAGGTCTGTGAGTTCGGTTTTTGTTGCAAAAAAGAGGTTATTTTCTGGCATAATATGTAATGACCAGTTTTGTATACGAAGACGATCAAAAAATCATTTGCCGTTAAATTGGCCTTATTTTTGGTGAGTACGTTCAAAACTCCTTGTTGTTAATTTTGAACGGTGAAAATTAATTTTTAAGATCTGTAAGTTAAGCTTTTGTTGCAAAAAAGAGGTTGTTGAATCTTTTTGGGTAAATTTTATTTTTATTTGGAGTATAAGTAAAGACGTTTCTATATATTCCTATACTTTATAGAAGCTTTAGTTTTCTATAATTTTTGTTAATCTAAAACATGGATTATTATACCAGTGATGTATTTTTCAGTAGAGCAGAAACGAGAGAGATTTGAAGTGAGTTCAATATGTGAATACTTGATCTGTTTTTTGAACTTATTTATTTAAAAAATTTACATTTTTAATAATTTTTTTGTCAATTATCCCAAAATCTTAACTTATTTATTTAGAAAATTTACATTTTTAATAATAATAATAAATTAATTGTTATATTTATTTTATAATTACATTATGCAGATTGATAAAAATAAAGATTTGTAAAATAATAATATAAAATTTATTATCTCATTTAAAATAATTCTAAAAAATTTAATAATTTATTTTAATTTTGTTACAATTTTGATCAAATTTTAATTATTAGAAATTTAATTTATATGTTTACCAAATAAATAAATAAATTAATATATAATAATCATTTAAATAATACTAATAATAATAATGATTTAAAAAAAGAGAAACCGGCCATAAGTGATAAAATGATATGATGATATGAGGTAGGAAAGAAAAAATAAAAAGAAGAGAACAAGAGGGAAGAGGGAGGAGGGAGGAATGTCGGGAAATGGTGGAAACGAGCCACCGGTGCCGGTGTCAGCCAACCTCGCTCCACCATCGACTGCCGTTTGCCGCCGCTCGGGGTTGGCTTCGTCATCATTACGGCCGTCAGAGGCGTGGCTGTCTCCCCTCCGCCGTTTTCTTCCTTAAACCGGACATTTATTCCTTTTTTTTCGGTGAGTCACGGCGGCAGATGACTACACGACCACCACCGGATGACTTCTAGTGGCAAGGTGTATCTTTCAGTGCCCTCCGTCACTCCTCACTCGCCGGCGATTGACAGATCGGAGAAAGAAAGTCTCCGACTGTTTTCGTTAGATTTCGGCCAACCATGGCAGCGCTTGAGCGCGTGATGACCTGAAATAAAACCTGGCGATCTCGATCTTCGAGGATGCAGTGTCAGATCATCTCCGGCGATTCTCCGACGAATCTTCGATGACCGATCAGATCATCTCCGGCGATCTTCTGGATGCTGCCTTCGTTGATTTGTCCTCTGTACTCAAATCATGTGGCAATGTTTAGGATAAGATATACAGGTAATTATCTCATTTAGCTATGTTTCTGCTTTATTTTGTTTTGTTCTTTCTACTGCTGCTTATAGATCAAGGTTTGATTTACATTCTTGGAGCTGATTTGGCTAAGGTATGGTCACGTCTTTATGTTGTTAAACAATGAAAATGGCTGTTGAATTGTGGTTGCATGGGATTTTTCTGGTATTCAAATGTGATTGTCTAGCTATTCAAAGGAATTATAAGTGGAAAGAAATCACTATATATATCACATTGATGTCCAAGATCAAGTATAAAAGAAAACTTTAAAATTAACTTCCATCTTCCACAACACTAACCATTTACTGTCAAAGTTTGCATTTTTATTTCCCTGAATGCTCATTATTAATTGTTGTTTCACCGTGTTTAAGATCTGTTGCTGTTTAGCTTTAGCTTAGTTAAGGAAATTAGAGGCTGAAATTTGGATTACTATAAAATTCTTCATTAATTGTGAGAATCAGGGAATAGTTTAATGTTTTGATTATGGGTATAGATATATATTTATTTATTTTGTTAAAAGGGGTTCAGCTTTTAAGTAATGTTAAGTACTGTTTATTTTGGTTAAATTAACTTCTCTTTTAGATTGATTAAGTGCTTTATTTTCAACTTTCATAGTATTGGAGGTCCATCATTTTTCTAAATTCAGAAATCTATGCATATATTTTGGGAATTTAATTTTCGTCATAACACATTAAGCGCTTGTGCGGATAGTTTAGATTGTATTTTTATTCTGGATTTTGGTGTGCTTAGTGCTTTATTAATTGACATCTATAATTTGTATATATCTATTGTTAATGTTGCTGGTGTGTGTGTGTGTGTGGTGTGCGTCTCTTGATCTTCAGATAACTTATGCTTAGTTCTTGCTTTGTTTCTTTTTCTTTTTTGGTTTCTTTTAGTGTGAAGGTACCATATGCTGAATATTTGTGAATAATTGAATGTATTGAAGACCTAAACTATATAATATGCATTGTGCTTTTTATTTTCAGATTATTTGTTAATTAGAAGTTGGAATTGGTGTTATAGAAAGTTCATCTTAATTTGATTTCACGGTGTAATATCTATTCACGGTGGTAAATGGGATTTGCATCGCTGTTATCCAGTTTAGGGAAGGACCTGCTACCAACTTAGATGGTGAGTCCGGCCAAACTGGCATTTGCTGTTATCCAACATTTTTTTTCTGAATTTTAACAAGAGGAAATTGGCATTCGTTGCCTCTCCAAGCATGTAAAATAGCTTGGATACTTGATGTAAATATAAATCTTCACTATTACTATATATATATGTGATTTAGTTCTTTTCTTTCCATGTATAAATTGTTATTTACAGAAGTTGCATATTTGACAGGGAGTTAGTTGATTATTCATAGAATCATGAAGCAAAAAGATGGGAAATTGCCAAATCAACCTGATAAAATGCCAAAGACCAGGAATAATTAACAACTCAATAAATCTTTTATCCCAAATAACACTTGAAATTTTGACAATTGTCACTAGTTAGATATGTTTTCTTTTTTATATTAAACAAGTTAAATTCAACAATTCTGCTTTATAATTACAGGATCAGCCTTTGGAACCAGAGAGAACAGGCAATTCACCTTTACAGGACCGATCAATTTACGTACTGGAACAAATACCGGTTAGTTCCCTTTTAATTCCTCAATCACAATGCTAATGACTTAAACTTATCTAGAGGACAATAGTTCAAAAAATATTTCCACTATTGACTAATTTCTTCATTGTTCAAGAATGTTGGGTTACACTATGAGACATGGGAAACTGTCCAGCCGCCACATTTGTCTTCTTCATCGAAACTTGTTCTCTTGGTCTTAGTTGTTAAGCTCAGAGACGTCAAGTCGGCCTGAATTGTTAGCACCACCTGAGATTTTCTATGATGACACTGAAGCTCGCAAATACACTTCTTCTTCTCGTATAATCGAGATTCAGGTGTTTTAATAAATGTTACACACAAATCATTTATCAATGTAGAGAATTATATACACTGAGGGCTTCTAGTTATTTTGGACATTGTTTTTATGCAGATTGGTCAGCTATCAACTGTGCCACCTAAACAAAGAACACCAGAAGCCTTGGTCTTCTTCCGTCAAGTGAAGGCAGTTGGGTAACTACTGTTAGAGCATTAGGGTAATGTTTCCTAATATTGGCAGCATTAGTTAAATTTTTGCATTCTTGGATTGTTTGGGTTTGTCATTTGTTAGTTGGAAGTGAAAATCTGCAAACATAAAAGTGAAAATTTCTTCCACTTCATAAAATCCTCGACTTGTTTATGGGTATAAGATGTCTAGGGTCTATATCCATTAGTTATTACATACTTATTTGCATTATTCACTAAAATGCAACTTCTTTAAGGGTTAGAGAAGTGTTGTGGCCACCACTTCCTAGGTATTTTTTTGAACTACTATAGTGGTTTTTATCAGCTAATAGGTTAGGGAAGTGTTGTGGCCACCACTTCCTGAGTGCTGTCACAGTTTGTGAATGTCTGGACAATTGTTTCACAACCAGAGTTGAAATATAAATGAAAAATTAGTAAACCAAAGTCCTGTTTAGGAATCTTTATCAGTTAAAGGTATTTTCATTTGTTCTTGTTGGCGCTATATGCTCTTTGAAATTTCCTGTATGGCTGGTGATGGATCATTTTTTTCATTAGGTCTCTGCCCAGCGAACCAGCATAACTGGAATGAAGCAATATCAAGGAAGGCGACCTAATGCTTTTGGATTTAGATCCTGAAGGCCTTTCATGCCATTATTTTATTTAGATGACTTTCTTATTCGGATTTATTATTTTATTTAGATGACATTGTTGGTGTTATTTAGGATGATATTATTAGTATTTTTTGTACTCTTAAGAGAGATTGATAAAATTATGTACGATTTCAATTACTTATATATATATATATGTGTGTGTGTGTGTGTGTGTTTTGGAACATATTATGCTTTAGAATAACTATATATATATATATATATATATATATATATATATGTGTGTGTGTGTGTGTGCGTGTGTGTGTGTGTACGTGTACTGTCATTATTGTATACAAGTTGAAAAATTAATAAATACAACAAAAACAAATTTCATTATGCTATAATTCAAATACAGCAAAAGAAAAAAATTAAATTATGCAATAATTTAGCGACGGATATGCGACAAAAAACTGTCGCTAATATGTAATAAATATAATTTCGGAAATAATTAGCGACAAATTTTCGTCGCTAAATTTTACACTAAATTTTTATTTAGCGACGGATTTAGCGACGGAAAATTTAGTCGCTAAATATTATTATTATAATTCGGCGACTAATTAGGAATATAAATTAGCGACGAAAAAAATATTTGCGACGAAATATTTCGTCGCTAAATTAGCGACTGAATTTAAAATCCGTCGCTAATATATTAGCGACTGTCCTATTAGCGACTGTTCGTCGCGGCGTCGCTAATTTTAATTAGCGACGGAAAACAGCTAATTATTTTCCGTCGCTAATCAGTAGTTTTTTTGTAGTGTTAATACTTGTAGGTCTCCTAATAAATGTGCACTTTAGGCCTGATTTTGAAAATAATAAAAACCAGTGTTTGAAGGTAATTGAATAAGAATTTTGGAGCACTAAAACCTTTCTTATCACTGTTCAAAGCAATTAAGCAGCTCAAAAATGAGATTAAAAATGACTTGGGCAATTTTCTTTCTTGACCCAATTTTCTAAAGACTTTTGACCTACCTTTGTTATATTATACTCTTTGTAAGCCCTTTTGAGCCTTTAGAGCATGCTTAATGCATGCTAATTATTTTTGTTGAATTACACAGGGATCTTAAACCCTTAAGCCTAGAAAGCCTTTGTCTTACCTTCTTTTTGAACTAGCCATGCTAGAAATGAGTGAGAAGAGTTTTTATTGGAAAATGCTAGTGAGTGAAATGACGGGTTGTGTTTGAAATGTTAGACAAAAAAATTGGGGATATATTGCCATTGCCAAGTGAGATTAAAAATTTACAAAATGTAGTCTTATTTAGAGACAATTTGTGGAGTCCCTGCCTAAAAAAAAAAAAATTTGATTGCTCTAAAAAGAAAAAAATTAGCAATCTTAGTTCCATCTAAGTTTGGGATACTCGATGTGTTGAGGGGGATGTTAAGCTCTTTAAACACCAATTAAGCTATAATCCTAGAAATTTTTTTTAAGAGAATCCTCCCTCTTCTTTGTGCTTTTTGTTCTACATTTTGGATATCTATGTCTGGCAATGATGATTGAATAAAGGTAGAGTTAAATCTTACTTTTGAGAAGAAAAGGGGTGAGTTGAGGTAAACATGGTGGTTCTAATTTGTGAATCCTAATCTTTTCTTGACAACCATATCTTAGCCATATTGCAACCTCTTAAGTCTTGAGGATCTTATCTTGTTCAGAATTATTCGCAGAGATGACCTTCGGATTTCGGTGCTAAAGGAGAGGCCTATGGTGGCTCTTGACTTTCAGCGTGAAACCGCATATGCAATTTTGCATACAAATTCTCTTATCAATTGTCGGATTGCACTGGAGTTTTATACTTAAAAGTTATCTTTAGGCCTAGCACACACAAGGAGACTAGCTAGTATGATTTAAGCTAAATTCTTTTCAATTTAGGGCAACAATTAATGACTTCTAATGTAGTGTTGTTCGACTCGTCTTGAACTTGTAATTTCTTTCTTTGAGTTTGGGTTTGAAGGAATTTGGTTGTCCAGTTGCTTGAGGGTGAGCAAAAGCTAAGTGTGGGGTAGTTGATAATGCCGAATTGGTATTTATTTTCAGTACGTTTTTGTCAGTATTTGTATCTCGTTTTACGTGTTTTGTTTGTTTTAAGTGTTAAATTTCTCTTTTTATGTCAAATAGGATTATGTTGATAAATATCAAGTTTTAGAGTGTTCAATGGTGTATTTTTGAATTTTGTGCAGAAAGAAGGGTTAGCACTCGGCTAGGACCATTTGTCTCAACCGTGTGCCTTACAATTCAGCAAAATGCACCATTTCACCAAAGGACTCAGTTGAGACCATTTGTCTCCGTTGTGTCCAATGCAAAGTTCGAAGATGATTCAGTCCAGAAGGGTGCACTCGGTTGAGACCATTTTGTCTCAGCCGTGTGTTGAACTACAATACTCTTTTAACTGATTGGACTCGGCTGAGACCATTTTGTCTAGGTCGAGTGCTATCTTGGACACCATAAAAGCTGTTTTTTGTCTGGTTTTAAAATAGATATTTTTAGGTTTTTATGTTTTAAGAGCGTTTTTTGTAGTTTTAGTTTGTAGTTTTTCATATTTTAGGGTTTTTACACTTAGTTCACATAGATTTACTTGTAAAAATCAATCTTTCATTATAGTTTTACTTTCCAAATACAAAGATACATAGTTGTAGTTAGTGTTACAAGTTAAAGTTCAAGTTTTAAATTAAGAGAAGGTTTGGAGAATAAGAAGAGGAGTAGCTATACTTCAGATCCAGATTCTCAAATGGGTTTTATGATGTCTTTTCCTCTTTTCTTTGCTATTTACATTATGAGTAGTGAGTAGTTGTCTTATTGTTTGGGGATCTTTGAATCCCCTCAACCATGTAAGGGATATGAACTCAGTTATCTCATATATTTCAAATGTTTCTTTTCTCTTGTGCTTAGATTGATATGCATGTTTTACAAGTATTTGTATAATCAATGTTATTCAAGTTGATGGACAAATGCTTGTTAATGTTTGTATCATGTATGCTCTGTTTTACTTCATATTTGTTGTAGTTTTAATGGCATTTCCAGAAAAGGAGCTGTTAGATCTAGGGTTTATATGTAGTAATTTCAAAAAAAAAACAAGAGAAAAATGAATAGGTTTGAACTAATAGGCTTCGAAATGGAATATTAGGTCATATTTAGGTCTTGGGACCCGTGCTTATGCTGGCTATCGGGTAGGCTTCGGAATGGGATATCGGATAGTTAAAGTAATAGGCTCCGGAATGGGATACTAGGAGTTTAGATGGGTTGTCCGCATCAAAAATGTATAAATTTTATGTTAAAATTAACCTTGCATGGGAATGGAAAGGATTTGATTTTCGAACAACGCTTTTAGTAATTGTTAATTTACACACTTTACATTTTCTATTTTTAAAATTCTTGTTAATATACACTTGCAACTTATTCACCTTTAGTATCAATTATTTTTATTACAAATTACACATAACCAACAATAATTGAAAAATTCTTTAACACATCTAAGCAATCAATCAACAATTTTTACACCAATTTGTTTTCCCTTGGGCTCGATACTTGTGGTCTTAAAATTACCCTACTCTATTACTTGTCAATTCAGTACACTTGCCGTTGTTCGATCACCTATAAAGCAAAAAAATGCATCCATGCTCCTAGGCGCTAACTTGCTATGGCAACCTCACCCTCATTTCCAAATCTGCCTCATAAAGGATGATGGTCCTCTTGCCTATAAATGTCTCATTTGCTTGGAGCAAAGCACTCAGAACTCTAATGGAAAACCTATCTGTTATATCATACTTTTCCTTTAGGGTAGTCAAATTGTTGTCCCTTATTGGCGAACTAATACTGCCCACCCTTGGCAGTCTCCTTAGTTCTTTCCTTTCTCTCTCGCCAATCACTACCCCCTATTCAAAGAATGACTCTTACCTGACGAACTAAGGGTACTGTCATCCAACAATCCCTCACCTATCCTAACTTCCCTACTACTATACGAACTCATGACTTAAAAAAGAAATAAATAAGAGAAGAAAATAGAATGGCAGCAGTTAGCAGATAATAGAGATTTGGATTTTTTAAAATGTAAAAGGGAACAATTTAGATTGCCTTAGTATATGGAAAAAGAAAGGTGAGACATCAAACTTGAACTACGCAAAGAAAGCGTGACAAATGGCAGGAAATAATGGCAATAATCGGGAAATAAGCACAAGCTCACATAGAGAAGCACAACTCTTGTAACAATCTTTGAAAGCATGCAAAGTAGAGCAGAGAAGAAAGAAAGTGAGAAGAAAACTGAAATGGAGCAAATAAGGTAACCATTGCCCAAAAAACTCTTAGCTATATATAAAAAGCTCCGAGCCATAAACTTAACGACATGTGGACAGCGGAAGGAGACAACAATAACATATGTCGAGCGATCCATGCATCTTTTTGCACTTTACAAGGTGATTAAAAAGTTCAAAATTCAAAATCATTAAGGCACCAAAACATGACGGCCACAAAACAATAATGGTAATACCTTGAGATACCCAACGATCACCTCGATGATCCGAAAGACGACTGCTATGAAAGCGCTTGACATAAATGCATGCTTGAATTGAAAGCGGATGATGCAAAGGTGGCTGACATAAATGTTGCCATTTGGGGAGGGGGGCAGGGGGCATGACTTATGATAACAAGGCTCAACATACCCCCTGGGCAAACCGGACTGAACTTTATAGCTCGACTATTTTGGACAAACATTCGAACACCTAACATATCTGGAGTTTGAGCACAAGAATTTAGAACTAGAAATAATGGTCTTTGGGGCTTTTGTGACCTTAATGGTAGTACAATTCTACAATAACTCAAATTCCTCCAAAATAAGAAGAGATAAGTCTATCATTATCTAATTACTTAAAGTCAGTTTAGATTAATACGAAACTCTATCCATATTTGGCATCTTAAGTGCACTCAAAGTCTACTACTCAACTCTATAAATAGCTGAATAATTCAGGTATGAAGGTTCTCTTCATGCTTTATTCTCTTTTCTAATTATCTTCCTTCAAACAATCCTTGACTTGATCAGGTTATTTTCCACTTATGGATATTCAGATCATGGCCATTTTCTTTACATACAATAGTCTAGATTTAACAAGCTATCACCACGTAAATTAAAAAAAGAAAAAAAGAAAGAAGAGATGGGGACTTTTTTTATAAATAAGGTTTTTGGCGAAAATATTTGTAATTTTGGTGTGTTTTGAAGATTTATTGGAAATTTGGGGTTTTGTTAGATTCTACAACACAGTATCGCGAAATCTGAAAGATGTGACCCGGTTGAGCTGTACAAAATACACAAAAATTGAGTTTGATGCCACAACACTTTATTGCGGAAATTTAATAATTAAACCCACCTATAACGCATAAAAAGTGCAATAATGGGACTTTATTTCTGCAACATTATGTTGCGGAAATCAATCTAACAATCACTATGCCCCTCCCAATTCATCGGGCCATTGGTCATAGTAACTCGTTCTCCAATTTTCTTACACTATTCTCTTCCAATTTTTTTGACAAAAATTACTTCTCATTTATTATTAATACATTAGAGTTTGAAAATTTTCCATTTTTACACACAAAAACAAACTATACTATATATTGACTCTAGTTTGGTTCCGTTTCTAAAGAGCAATATTTGGTAATTGTTTTTAGTGGAAAATAACAACCATCAACTTTAAAAATATATTCGATTAGTTATATTGGACATTATAACTAATTATACTAATAAAGTGTTATGGCATCAAGCTCAATTTTTGTGTATTTTGTACTATTTAACGGGATCTTACCTTCCATATTCCACAACACTGTATTAGGAAATTTAATAAAATTTTCAATTTTTAATTATTTTTTAAAATACACCAAAATTTTAAATATTTTTTCCAAAAACATCATTTATAAAAAAGTCCCGAGGAGACGAAGAAGTGGCAAATGTACCTCAGTCTGGAAAGAGGAGATGAAGAAACTAGCAAGGATGGAGGCATATGGCAAATGATGAAGTAATAGGTTTAATAATAAAAGAATGTATTTGAAAATATTAATATTACTAAGGATAATAATTGACATATAAAATTTTTGCACAATGAATAATTATAGAATTGGTGATTCAAAGAATTGATCTTTTTATAATTTTAAAAATATAAACTAAAATTATAAAATATTGTATAATCATTTAAACCATCAAAATTAATATTACTTTAATCTGTAAAATATATTAATGTATAATCACGATTTGTAAGTGATTTTAAATTTAAACTGAGAGCCATATTCACCGCTCTGTTATTAGTGAGGCTTTGACCAGTGGCTGAAGACAGAAAATACTTTGGGAAAAGTGAGGTTTTCATTACAAAATTAGATTTCGAAGAATTGGTCTTTGATAGGTGACATTATCACTTACCACATGTGGTGATTGATTAATCCCATAAACCAGTCTTCAAAAGGTCTCACTTCCTAAAAATTCCGGAACAGAGTTTTCGTGGGTATAGTTTCATTTTCTTCGGTTCAGATTCATTCTCGTCTTTATCAAAAACCTAAGCTTCTGCCCGACCCTTCATTGCCTCCGACTTGCTTGTTTGTGGGTATGCTCTCAAGTCTCATTCTATTTGATCTTCACCTCAATTTTCGAGGTTCTTGATGTTGAAAGAGCCTGAAATTGATGGTCTTGGTTTCGATTTTATGATTATGGTAGTTGGGTGCGTTGGATTGATGTTTTCTTTTCAGTGATTTTTTTGGACTTTATTGATTATATTTTTAGTGAAATTGCTTGCCAAATGCTTGTTGTTGATCGCTGGATTCTGTTATAAATGATTGTTAGTTTGATGGTCTCGGACTCTTGATTGCGAGTAATTGTTTTATTTTTGTATTTTTTTAAGAGCTAATAGGTTCTTTGTTTTTCTTTTTAAATGTAAGCATTTGAGGCAACGTTCTGATTCTGCTAATTCATTGTCATTATCAGAACTGCCTTCGATTGGTGCTTTTAATATAAATGCAAAAGTTTCAAGTTCTGTTATTGAAAAGGTTTTGAATTTTGGATTCCTCTTGGTCCGAACGAGAGCCTTTGTTAAGCTCTTCTACTATTTAATTGAATTTCCCACTAGATAACTGCAACAAAACGGTCGCTTGATTCTGCCTTTTTATATTCTCTAGATCTGATACTGAATCTTTTTCTTGCATACAAGTACAGCTTTTAGCCTTCTTGTTTGGAAGCCATGCTATTATATCATGATATTTGCTTTCCATCTCTAATTCCTTGTTCTATTCATATCTTGAGAGAAAGAACCTTCATTTTAATTCCTTGCCGCTATGTGAAATGTCCATAATGATTGATTCCAGCCTTGTGATCTTATTTTGTTGAACTAGGGAGGATTCTGTATTCACTTACAACATCTATTTCGTAATCGTTGGACATTTGTGCTTGTGTGTGGATGTGAGTATCTCAAACATTTGTTTATAAGCATTTTGGATGATAATATGTGGGCGCCGCTGTATAGCAGGCATGAGAATTCATTTCTTCACTACACTCTGAAGAAGCTTTGAATTCTAGAGCACAAATCTGTCAAGGGAAGAGGCCACACTTTTGGTTCGACAAGATAAAGAAACATGGTTCAAAAACTAGAAGCTATCAAGGGTGGTGGAGGATCCATCAAGATTGGTGCCACAGGAACAATCAGTGCCCTGATGACAAGAGAACTGGAATCCATTAAACCTGCATCACAAGTATCAGTCTTACATCAAAATAAGCCTAAGACGGTTCCCTGTAGTGCGACTGGCCCTAAGAGGCTACAACTGCAAGCAAAAAAATCTTTGGATGAAGCAAGCAGCAGCAGCAATATTAATCGTAAAAGCCCTGAAACACCCCAGAAAGTAAAAAGCTGCCCTAGAGGTTCCCATCGAATCCCAATGCTCCGCTCTGAGAATGTTACATTAGATAGAACTCCTTCTAGAGAGAAAACTAACAAGAAAGGAACCAACATTGTTGAAGTTATGGACATAAAATGTGGCCACACAGATAAAGCATGGGCTAGCCCTATAACGAGCAAACTCAAGAAGCTTGGTTTCTCAAAGCTATCAGAGAGCATTCTCTAAGTCTGCAAGTGCTTGGCATCAGACTTCATGTTCTTGTAACTGTATCCTGAAATCCCTTCTGGTCGGTTGTTGCCTGACACTTCCACCATAGAACACATGCTTGGTAGAAGCCTGCTGCCTCCTTTCTTTTTCTTTTTGGAGGTTGTTGTCACGGATCCAAGTGTGGCTTTGGATTGAGTGTTCTTTGAAGCCGTTCCAGTATTACGGAACTCAGATTTGAGTGAGCTTTCCTGACGACTGGCTTCAAGCTGACTGAAATACCTAATTTCCTGCATTACGAGGGATCCTATAGTTCCTTTAGTGCCAATTTCTACGGGAGCGTGTCCTCCCATGTCTCCTCCACGAACTTTTGTGGTTATGGTGCTAGATTTATACATGTTTTGTTTGTTTAGTTTAAGAAGCTTGCAGATGAAGTGAAGTGATTTAGGCTCTTGATCTATGTGGGGAAGTTATTTCAACTATGGGGCATAAGGTGATTGGGCTTATACCCAGGATTTTAATATGAATTATTTACCTCATGTTCTTGTTCTGAAGTGGAAAGCACTATATTTCTCCTCCTTAAAAAGATTAGATTGCGACATGTTTATGGTATACATGTGCATGCTGTCAATATATTTAATTTGCTAACTACTATAACTTTTTCTCTTGCTACTTACAACTTCTTGATTCTGATTCACATGTCCATCGGTGCATATTTGGATCATATTGATTATAATTGGTGTTAGATGGTCCATTGAGCGTCCGATTATCTGCATAATGAATTCACTGAGAGTTATTTGAACATCACATCCTACCTTACTTTCCCAGTTAGTGTGGAGTCCCAAAGTTAGGCAGTTTCTTTGTTACCCATTTTTAGGAGGTTCTTACTTCTTTTCATTTCTTAGATGACAAGGGAAGAAAAAGGGAAATGGTATTGTTAAGTTTGGTGCATCAACTGGATTGCTTTAAGCATAGAGAGAGGCAGTTTTTGTTTTCTCTGCTTTAGCATTTGCAATGTTAGAGAGAAGTCATGGGAAAGATATGATAGTTTATGTTCATAAGTTGCCATACGTTGTTTGTGACAAATTAAATTGATATCTTAAGTTGTGTGTTCGATGGCTTGGTAAGAAATGAGTGAAATTAGTAAAGGAGTCACCTCTGATTCGGCTATGCTATTTATTGTTGGATTGGATGAGTCTTTATTATATCATAAACAGTTGAATGGTTGAATTTATAGAAAATTGGAATTACTTCATTTCACCAACGGTAACTCTAGTTGACATTTCATTTCACATTGTAAATCCCTTCAATTATTTTCTCCTTTGCTATAGGATGAATGTCCAATTAAGGTACTTATACCTACTATTATATTCATAATTCTTTTTCTGCATAATTCTTTTACAGCTTAATACATCAATTCCCTTTGAACTTTTACTTAGTTTTGATTAGGACATATTTGCTAAAATTTGATTCTTTGTGGGCCTATTTAGCATAATTTTAATTCTTTACGGGTAAAATTGCTAGTATTGAGACAGATTTAAATAGAGCTATTTAGCCCTAAGCGACTATAAGAACAAATTGATTAAACAGCAAATTAGTTTGACAGTAATAATCAGCTATAAGACCAACCAAAGGATAAATTGGCAGTTTGTCTATTTTTATACATCTAAGAAAATAAGTAATAACAACTTGATTAGATAATAATATGAGAACGAGAAATTAGTTAGATAGTAATAATCAAATGTAAGTGGAGGTGTCAAATGGGAGGGTTTGACGGGTTTGAATTGGATTATTAATGAATGGGTCATTAATGGGTTGAATTATTAATGGATCAAAAAATCATGAGTTATTAATGGGTTGGGTCATTAATAAATTGGGTTGATTTGAATCAATTCACGAATGATAGATTCTTCACAAATGGTTGATTTTGGTTTACATTTTTTTATTAAAAAAATTACTTTTTTGTTTAATTTCCTCACTTTTCCAGTTGTACTGATAAGTTGTACTGCCATTGTTTAATTGCTGAGATTAGCCTAGCTCTCCTTCATTTGAAGTTTTAAGCAATTTCCAACCTCTCTCTCTCTATATATATATATGTTTTCTTTCTTTCTTTCAATTCACGCCTCATAGCCAATGTTATTAAAACCGGATTGGATAAAGAACCGATAAGGCTGGGGTTCGTGGTTCGACCGGTTAAACCGAATTTTTTCTATTTTTTAAAATATTATTAATTAATATAATTTTATAAATACTACTGCATATTATTATCAATTACACTAAGATCACATTAATAAATGACCAAATCTTAATATGAAATGAGAATAAATGATCACATCCTAATATGAAATGAATTTAAAAGTGAATATATATTTAAATATTACAAATAGTGTTAATTATTTTTTGGTTTTTTTGTGCATGTAGTTTAATTATTTCAAATTAAACGGTAAGAGGACGTAAGCAATTTTTTATTGTTTAATTTGATTTCATTAGAGAAAAGTTGAGTTTACCTTTATCAAGCTGTCTAACGATTGAAATAAATTAAAAAAAGAAAGTAAGAAATAATATAAAGAATAGAGCATGACAATAAAATAAGAAAATACAAAATGAAATTAAAAACAATTAAAGAAAGAAAGTAAAAATAAAAATACTAGTTACCACAAATTAAAATTAAATATAATTAAAGAAGAAAAGTAAAAACATGAGGTTGTTGCGGTGTAGTAGTTATCATGTTAGTCTTACCATCAAAAGGTTTCTAGTTCAATCCTATGCAGCCATTACTAAAATTAAAAAAATAATTAAAATATTTCAATTAAAAAATTATATTTATTAATAAAAATATCTTTTTATATTTTTAAAAATTTTATTTAATTTTAGATAAAAATAAATTATAATATTTAATAAAATGTACAATAAATAGAGATGTATATTTAAATGTATTTTTTAAATGGTAAAAATAATATTTAAAATGAATCTAAGTAAAATAGAAAAAATAAATTTTTAAAATAGTATTTGTTAAATAGATCTAAATAAAATCTTTTAAGATAAAATTAGAATATTTTTTGAATTAAAATATAAAATATTTAAGATAAAATTAAAAAATATTTTAAAAATTTTTTTGATTGTTAAATTTTTTGGGTAATAGTTTATGAAATTGCTGATTTTTGTTAGTTGGGTGTCGTCATTGGAATTTTTTATTTTGTTTTATTTGATGCTTGTTTGGTTGTTTATTTCATTCAGGGAAAAAAAATAGTTTTTAGAGCTTTTTCAAAGCTAGCCGGGGTTTTAATACGATAATTGCTTACATGATCATTAATATGTGATGAACTAACAATTATGCTTTGAAAAAATTAGTTTCCAAGTCACTGTCAAGGCATAATTTTTCTAAAACGACGTGGTTTTGGCATTTTAGAAAAAAATTCGGTTTTGGCCGGTTTGTCGATTCTCCGGTTCTGTTCAGTTTTTTTTCGGTTCAATTCGATTTTTTTCAATCCGATTTTTATTAGCTGAACCAACCGAATGGCCTGTCGGTTCGCGATTAACCTGATTTGATCGATCGATTTGATCCGGTCCGGTTTAATAACATTGCTCATAGCTGCAAGATCTTACAAACGAGTTCAGTACCACCATTTGAAGCATCTTCTGAAGCTCAAGTCAGGCAAAACCACTGCAACCGATCCTACAGAGCCTATGATCTCTGCACAATCAACGGCCCAACTGTCTTAGACCCAGTGAACTCCACATTTTATGTTGTTGACCCTCAACCACCGTATGCCACAGAGAAAATCGGGCCTTACCCTAGAAAATGGGAAACTTTCACCATGAAACGTATCAAAGAACTAACTATTAGTTCAGGCCCATCATGTGAACTCCAACACAATTTCCCTGCCTTGGTATTCTCTACAGGCGGCTACACAGGAAACTTCTTTCATGATTTCAGTGATGGCCTAATCCCTCTCTTTATCACCGTTAAATCTATCTTTTCCCAGGATCAAGCCTACACCCATTTCCATGATTTCCTATATAAAGCCTACATTCGACGAACGAATCACAATTTTTCGGGGAAAAAACCTCGATTGGTGCTTGCTAGTCGTAGCAGTGGTGTTGGACGTGTAATTCTAAATCAAAATGAACTAAAGAAGGCAGCTAAAAAAGTTGGTTTTGATGTCAGGGTATTGTGAAGAAGCTGGGTTAATATCCAATGGGTCAAGATCTTTAAATATTGAAAACACCTATTGGGTTAATACCCAATGGGTTGGAAAGTAAGATGGATTGATTTTGAATTGACTCATTGGATATTGGGTTGGGTTGAATTGGGTTGAAAAATAAAATGGGTCAATTTTGGATTGATCCAATGGATATTTATGTTGATTGGGTTGGATTTGGTTCAATTTTTTTTAGTAAATTTGGGTCGACCTATGGGTTTGTGTCAATTTTACCAGGTCTAAATGTAAGAACTATTGAAGGAACAAATTGACAGTTTTCTCTTTGTATTCTTTATACAAGCAAAGAAAATAACATCATAGTTAGATAAGAATATTCGTCAATAAGAACAATGAAAAAAAAAATTGATTAGAAGTCTGCTTGAAAAAGACAAGTAATATGGCCAAACAATAAAACTACGAGGATAATATATACATTTCGTTAAAGTATCACTACATATTACTGCTTTGAACTAATAGGAGCAGACGCATGATGACTATATATATATATATACACACACGGGGTTATAAAACAAACATTATAAAATAATAGCTTCATTATAAGAAGGGATCAATTTCATCTACAGTTACTGAATTTATGTTTAATCGTAAAAAAGAAACGGACTTATTTTTCATGATTTAAATATCATTGAATTTATTATTTTTTTGCAGAAAAGTCATTTTGATCAATTTTTGGTGATTACTCTTATCGGAATGCCAATGTGGCACGTCACATCATATGTCTGGACACACGTGCCACGACACGTTACCAAAAGAGGTCATGTGTGTTCAAAAATATGACGTGGCGTGCTGACGTGTCGTGTGATATGGCCTTTTTTGGTGGCGTGCCTGCTAACGTGTCATGCTACGTGTGTTGAGGCATATGACGTGACATGCCACGTCAGCATTCCGACAAGAATTATCATCGAAAATCAGTTAAAATAATTTTTCTGCAAAAATATGATAAGTTCAGTGACATTTAAGTCACAAAAAAATAAGTCAGCTACTTTTGGACGATTAAGTTTAAGTTCAGTGACTTTTAGTGAAATTGACTCTTATAAGAAGACATAAAGATAGGTTAATTTTATTGTGATAATTATAAAGTATTTGGATGACCATCAAACTCATCCTTTTTTCAATTATACTAGAAGTCTATCTCTTCTATTTTGTATCTATAAATACTTCAATATGCTTATTCAGTGAGGATGATTAATAAGAGAAAATTCTCTATTCATACTATATCTATTTTTACTTTAATTATTTCATTTGTTATAACTATTATATGATTATGTTGTATACATGCCATGAAATTATTTTTTTTTCATTCCTTGAAGTAAATGAAGCAATATAGAATTATGGTCATAAAAATGGTATGTTCAATAAATGATAATTATTACTATTGTATGATTAATTTCACCAGCAAAAGTGGTTGATAAGTAAGATAAAGAATAGAAATGGTTAAAAAAATTATTTGAGAATGGATAACTTATTTATGATATGGTATAAAAGTAAATTGGTCATGCATCTATTGTACGTATAACTATATTATTAGATTTTATAAAATTTATGATCATAAAGAAATAAATAATGTTGTCAGAAGCAGACTGAACATTAAATCGGCCTGCCAACTGAGTTATGAGTCGACCGGTTTGACTCAAAATTTTTAATTTTTTTTAATATAATTATTTATACAAAATTAAAAATATGGCATGTAAAAAACACATTCAAATAACCTATTAGTTATTGAATATTAATAAAAATGGTAATTTTAAATCCAACAAAGTTTACAATCCATCTCTATTATATTGTTATTATTGGCACCCACATATACATTATCAGTCATTCTAATTAAGGTAAATTATAACCTTTCCATTAAAGCCCTATATATATCTAAAACCCCAATGATTAAGGTATTATATCCAAAACCTTAATGATAATGACTTTCTTCATATAACCATATATATGCTTGTTTCAAAATCTAATACATAAATAAGACATCCATAAGAGTGACTTATAGCCTCTAAACACAACAACTAAAATAACAAACCAAAAATCACACATAAGTACAAGTGAAACCTTATTTTGTATGGTTTCTGTTTTTTTTTTAATTATTCTTTGGTTTTTTTTAATTAATTCAACTAAAATATAATTGTATTTTTTACTAAAATGATTTGAAACTGAAATACATGTCTTACAAATAGTAGAAAACCATCAAAAGAGAAAATTTTCCCTTTTCAAATGATTTCTCTATTCACAAAAGCCTAGAACCAGAAACAGAATCTACAACCAACATTTAAACCATCCAATTCACAAATCTCCAACTGATATCAAAAGACTGAAAAACCAAAATTCAATATAAACACACAAAACCAAAACGAAGGGAATAGAGATCTGAGGAAAATAACAATACTCCCTTGGAAAGCTACAAATTGAGACAAAAGAATAAAAAAAAAGAAAAAAGACCTTGCAGGGACGATTCTTGATAACTATGTAGCCATTTTTACGGATGGTACCAGCTTGTCCCAGCCTATGAAAATACAAAAAGATCAGAGAAAAGAGTAAGGAGATAAAGCAGTACAGTACCTGGTTGATCGAAGTACCTGATAGAAAACAATAGGAGTTGCTGATCGGATGGAAGCAACATTGGTTGTGTGATGGAGAATGGCTGAATGGGTCGATGAAGGTTGCTGCTCAGCTTTGCCCCTTTGGTTTCACGATTGAGAGAATTAGGGATTTAGGATTTATTGTCTTTTTTTTAACTGAAAAATTAAAAAACTCACAATTTTGTTATTGAACTCGAGTCAAAATCGGTTCGACGGTTTACGGTCCAACCCAATTTTTTCTAGTCCAAAAGCAATTTTTTTATCTATTTTGATTTTTAAGTTGAATCGATTCAGTTTCTCTATTAATTCGCGAGTTAATCGGTTTGACTGGCCGAGTCAACCCAATTTTTAAAACATTGAAAATGAAAGATGTGTAGATAAATTTGTATATGCTTATAAATGTACAACATGTAATTTTATAAATAAGATTTAGTTGTTGTTTTTTAGTTCATACATAAAAAGCATATCCATAAGATATATGGTAAGCATATCTTGAAGATATGTGGCTAATATTTAGAAAAAAAAAACTTTATAATATTATGTATCAGAATCTACATGTACAAATTTAAAGTTGTGTACCGATATTAGTATAAGGAGAAGAAAAATACACGTTATACTCTTTTTTCTTTAACTAAGGTTTTTTTTCCTACTGGATTTTTCTATTAAGGTTTTTAATGAGACAACTTATGATGTGTATTAAAGATATTGTGTATTCTTTTTTCTTTTACTGGGTTTTTATCCCACAGGATTTTTTTCTATTAGAGTTTTAATAAGGCACAATACGTATTATTGGACATTCAAGAGGAAGTATATACTATAAATTTCGTGATTATGAATGTCCATAACCCCTTAAAATTGATAGCATGACTTATCAAATGGAAAAAGCAAACAATTATTTCCCATGCAAGATATTTATTATCAGTAAATTTAAAGTCCGCCAGAAGCGTAACAGATTTTTAATGGAGAAAAATATCAATTTTTGAAAGAAAATGAAATGAAAATTTTCAAAGTGATATTCTTAAAGAGGTAAAAAGCAACATAAATCAACAACTCCATATTTCTAGAAAAAGAAGCCCGAAAGTGGTTATAAGCATGATAAATTATATGAGTTGTGACAATGGATGATAATTGTTATTGATAATATATTTACATATTTAGTTGCTTATGAAATATAATGTATATGAGTCTCTAATTATCGAAAAAGTGTCGAAATCAAAATTTTTGGCCAAAAGGTAAAGAAGTAATCTATACTAAACTAAACTCATACAAGATATTTGGACCAAAAGTCCAAACACTAGAATATGTCAAATTTTTTAGCTATAAGAGTAGTAATTATCGAATTACTCAATGTTAGCTATTCATGAAGTTAGTTGAAAGCTCATGTAGTTAAAAGCTATAATTCAATACAATAAATCAATGTGTAGATTAATGTTCAAGAACAACGACCAATAATATTGAAGTATGAAGAAATCGCAAAATTTTCTCAAGTAGCAAACCAACTGATCTTTTCACCAAAACTCTACTAATCTCTATTTTTAAAAAGCATGTAAGCAGTATTGGGATGCTTTAGTTTAAGAAAATGTTCTAATTAGTGTATTTTTATTTGAGATTGTACTCTTTTTTTTGCTAAATTTTTATCCCACTGGATTCTTTTTTTAGCAAGATTTTAACGAGATATATTCATAGTGCATAGTTATCCAATGGGGAGTATTGTGATAATTATAAAGTATTTAGATGACTATCAAACTCATCATTCTCCCAATTTTACTAGAAGTCTATTTTTTCTATTTTGTATCTATAAATACCCAATATGGTTATTCAATATTGATGATTAATAAAAGAAATTTTTTCATTTATACTATATCTATTTTACTTAAATTAGTTTCAAAACAAACTTCATATTTTTCAATTTATTTTTGGCAGATTCGGTATTTGATAAAAAGATGGCTATGACATTTATGAAGGTAAAAATGCAACATATTGTAATTGAGAGGTGGTTATTTATAAAGATTACTGTATCTTTAGGCGGTGAATTAAATATAATCAAAGTTTAAGTTTTTAAACTTTTTATAAGTTCATGAGGATTTACTATATTCAACATAAATTTTATTCACGATTTTTCTCTCCTTTCTATAGTTAATGTATGTAGCAATTAAAAAGATGTTAAATCAAATTAAATTGTGTCTTTTTACTAAATTAAAGCGAATATAGATCAATAATTGTGGCTATGTCAATTTTCATTTGTCTAGATTAATATATTATGATATAAAATATGTTTATTACTCCCTCCATTTCATCAAATTGCCACTTTTTACATAAATCACCAATATCTAGATAATAATTGGTTTTATTGATTTTTATGTAAATTATATTGAATGTACCAAAATGCCTTCTTTTAATTTAAGCTATCATAGTAAAATGTGTAATAAAGAGAAATATTAATTAAGGTATTAAAAATTTTATTGACATTATACGAGGGTAAAGTTGCAAATTATGTATTAAATGTTATTTTGAGTTTACTAAACTAACAATTTGATGGGATAATATTTTTTTTTTTTCAAAAGTGACAATTTGGTGGAACCGAGAAATTAGGTAGTAAAATTATAAGTTTGAAGTGTTAAATTAAGCTTTTAATTAAACAGTTCATGGGCCAGGTTGACGAACTTGATAAATTTAACTTTTTTTTTAATATATAGTTAAGCTTAATGTAAATGGCATAAAATTTTTTATAACAATAATGCTAAGTTTTAGGGACGAAATTGGGGGGAATTACTTACTATATATTGTATTGGCAATTAATTATTTACCTAAATTTAATTAAAATTCTTAACATATATATAACAATAATCGATAGCTATTGATAACTAAAAGGAAGTTTCCAATGTTGATTGTATTCTTAAAGACTTTTAATTATTTATTTTTGAAAACTTTTAGACTTTAAAATTAGTTAAGGACTTTTACTACAAATTAAGTCCCATAATGGACGAATAATTGATGGCTAAAGTTTCCCTTTCAGAACTAATAATAGGGATTGTTTTGCCCTAACTCAATTTCATTCGTAAAAATACACAAAATTACAAACGACCAACTTAAATTTGTTATGTATGAAATTATATATATATATATATAAGAACAATCTCTACCATATCACACCAATCAATCCAAAAAGAAAATACAAAAATTATAAACCATCTCATTTCTGTCTTTTGCATAGACAAAAGACAGAAATTCAATACAAGTGCTTAACTAAATTAATAATGAAGATAAACATAAGCGTTGTAGCAATAGTCATTGCCATAAGCATGATGTTCGGAATGGTAGAGGTAGGAGAAGCTTGGCCTTGGCCATGGAACAAAGCAGTAGACCTTGACAATGCTTGTTTCAAAGATTGCATAGCAAAATGTAATACTTATCGTAATTCTTCTCCTCAGTTCTGCGATAAGCAGTGCAAATCGCCATGTCGATCTGGGATATCAGAGAGCTATAGAGATCATGATCAACCTATCAAAGGAAGCCCTGAAGCCCCGGAATCTTCACCAAGATTCAATCGTTACCTCTTGTGATCAGTATATTTCAATTAATTTACGAATTCATTTGTGGTTTAAGTTATTGCTCATAATTGATAGGAGATATATTACTACTGCTTTCGTCGTGCTCTTGTAACACGAAAAATAAATGGTAGAAAGAAATAACAGAACTTTGCACTACTGATTTTCTTTTTCTTTTTTTTTTTTTTTGTCAAAATTATGTCAGTACTGATTTGTTGAATGAGTCATTGTCATTGTGTGTTAAATAAATCCATACCGAAAGTGCGATTTAATTCATTGTTTACCAAAATTATTTTAAATTAACTTCTCTACAAAATAAAGCTCTTATTATCTTTCATAAACTAATAATGCTAGATTTCTCCAATAGCAGCCATTTCGTTTTTTTTATGGATTGCTTTGGCTCAATTTTGGAATGCTCCCTTTGATATATATCTTTGCTATATATAAAAGTACGCATATGTGGGACACAAATTTTTGTACTAAAATAATTTATTATGTTCGTTTTTTTTTTCATTTACAGAAATATTTGACCTATAATATGAATAGAAAATCACAATTTAAGAAGATCCGACATAAAATATAATTAAAAAGAAGTTATAAATTGCAAAATCATAAAATAAGATATGATCAACAAGAAATTATGAATAGACCTATAAACTTTAACACAAATTCATGAATTTGATCCAAAGCCGACATTGATTTAAAAAGGGATTAGGGGAATTTTTATCTATGTACTATTTGAAAGGGCATAATTTTATCCCTATTCCTTTTTTTTTTTAGCCTTTTGTGCCATTGAAGTCATTTTTTTGATACTTTTTTACCCTTGAACTCAAGTTGAAGGTGTGATTTTGCCTCTCACACTAAGGACTTGCCATGTGGATAATGGTACAAATGGCAACCAATCATATTCTAACAGGTTATCACTCTCTCGCCTAATCATCGGTCCAGTCAGCCAAACATAAAAGGCCAACTATACAGATTATAGGTAAAATTTGATAATGGAAAAAAAATCAATTAATGTTTTTCGCATTAATTGATTTCACCAACTTCTCCTCTGCGAAAGTGTAGAAAGAAAGAAGAAAGAAAACCAAAGGAAGACAGAGAGTTTTTTCCCTCTAAAGTAACAAAATGAAAGCTTGATTGCATTTAGGGTTCTTGACTTGCAATCTATCGAAACCATTGGTTGATGCATTTTTCAGAAAAATCATCGTCATCTATATTGGCCATTGTTGTTGGTTTATAAACGGTATGTAAACATGAATTCTCTGTTTGTTCATTTTTTCTGTAATTGGAAAATGTGCTTCATGTATTGTATTTAAATTTCATTATGTTTGTTTAATTTTAAGAATGGTGGTCGAAAGCATTAACCTGTGGTATTATTTTAGGGGGAAATGGAAAATAGAATAGGATGTGAATTATATTAGGGCCCATATGCATGCAGAAAATAGAATAGATACTGATCACCTTTGTTACTTTGATATTGCATCCACTTTTGAGAGAAAAGTTTGAGTAAATAAAGTTAGATCGTCAAAGGCAGTGAATGATGATATTGGGAGATTGGTTAATGAAAATTTAGTTAATCATGAATGCAATGTGAGAACTGAAAATGTTAAGAATGTAATTGAGGATGTACATTAGTTAGGCAGTACATGTGGAGGGGAAAATGAGGAGAGGGAATATGTTACTGGTGAAGTTAGTTCACATATAGTTAATGAAGATGGAATACATGCTAAAGTTTATGAAGACTCTCAAGACAGTGAATATGAGGATTATGCTGGAGTATGTGAGGTGGTTGCTAATGATTCTGACCCGAAGCTAATAGAGGAAATAAGGGAGGCTAAAAAAAGAGTTATTGATGTCAAATTGCAAGCTTTCAAAGAATTGATGACAAGAATGATTTACAAGGATTTAGCTAAGGCTAAGAGAGTTGCCAATATGTATGCAGTTGCAAATGGATATGTAATGAAGTAGAAAATAATTAAGAGCAGAGAAGGGATTAAGAGAGACAGAGGCTGGAGAAGGAGAAACTTAGGAAGAAAATTAGAGAAAATTTGTATTCATCATTTTCATATCCTAAAAATGAATTACAACACAATTAAGTAGCATTTCCATCTTCTCTCTTTTCTAACAAACTTAGCATAAAATAAGCTAGAAAATATAGATTCTCTCTTACAGCCCAATAATAAAATGTAAATAACAAAACAACAAACTGAATTCTAACAACTACTAATAATAGCAGTAGTAGTGGGCCACCCTTTTATGCTGCACTGCTTGCAGGTCCAGCCTTCCCAAGCCCATTTCTCTTATCTTTCAGCCCAGGCCCTTTAAGCCCAGCTTCTTCTTCATTTTTAGCTTTTGTTTCTTTCTTCACTTCAGACTCATCTTTCTCTTCCACAATTGATCCTATGTCCTCTATAATATCTAGCTTAATCATAACATTATCCCATCCCAATTGAGCCACCTTGTCCTCAAGGTGAAGATGAAGAAATTGAGAAGCAAGAAGGGTAGATATTCCTAAGTAGTCTCCTCTAGATGCAGGTTTGTCCATTGAATAAGAACTTAAGGCATTGATTGTCCGTATTTAGAAATGATTCTTTGCTGCAAAATTGCTAAAGGCTTAACCTTTAGAACCCCTTTTTTGGCACAAGATGGCAGATCTGAAGTGAGATTGCTCCTATTGGCTTTCTTTAGTAAGAAGACATAGAAACATTGTGAATGGGGCTAGTTGCTGGCAATTGTAATTGATATGCCACGAGTCCCGCCTTAGCAATCACCTAAAATGGCCTATAATATTTTGTCAAGAGCTTCAAATGATTCCTCATTGCCACTGATTTTGTTTATAAAGTTAAAGCTTTAAGTACACCCATTCTCCCACCTCAAAAGTTATGTCAATATAATATTTGTCTGCCAATTGCTTCATTTGATTTTGTACAGATTTGAGCTGATCTTGAAGAAAATAGGCCATTTATTGTCTTTCCTTTAAGAAAACTTCCACATTTGCTGATGGTGCTTCAATAACTGGCAAATAATGGAAGGATGGAGGTTTGTAGCCATATAGAGCTTCAAAATGGGACATCTGTAACTTGCATGGTAATTGCTAATATACCACCATTTTGCCATACTCAACCATTTAAACCATGCCACAAGCTTGTAAAAACACATGCACCTCAGATAGTTCTCCAAACACCTATTCACTTTCTCAATTTGCCCATCAATTTGTGGATAGTAACTGTGGATAGCCGCAACTTAGTTTGTAATAACTTGAATAGTTCTTGCCAAAAGAGACTAGTGAATATTTTATGTTTGTTTGATACTATAGTAGTTGGCAAGCCTTGCAATTTAAACACATTATCAAGGCATAATTGTGCTATTAAAGTAGCTGTGAATGGATGTTACAGAGCCAGAAAATGGGCATACGTATTGAATCTGTCCACAACCACCAAAATTGTATCTTTTTTGTTGGACTTAGGCAATTACTTGATGAAATCCATGGAAATATGGGTCCATGTAGAAGAAAGAATTGGCAATGGTTGGAGTAGGCTTGGAAATGGGAAATGTTCTACTTTGTATTTTTGACAGACATCACTATTAAAAACCTAATTCTTCACATCCACATACATATTTGGCCAATAGAAATGAGTGGATAATCTCTTTTGAGTACCAGAGATTCCTGAATGTCCTCCTATAGTTGAGTTATGGGCTGATATTAGTATATTTTCTTTAAGTTTAGAGCAGTTACCAATATAAATTCTGTTTTTGTGGTATAAGATCCCTTTATGTAGTGACAAGTGAGGATGGGCTGTAAAGTGCACCATTTGAGTTGAAATTAGGTGTTGGAGTTCCTATTCATGGGCATAACTATCAAGTACCTCTTAGATCCATAAAGGTACTACAACTATGATAGTGTAATGCAGCTCTGCTTCTGATCCCTTCTAGAAAGAGCATTAACAAACTTATTTTCACTAACCTTCTTATAAACATTTTTATAAGCAAGCCCCAACAATTTAGTAACTCTTTTTTGTTGAATATAGGTATGCAATTGTTGTGTCAACAGATGCTCAATTACTTCTAGGTCTATTTCAATGATAAATTCAGCCTGCTTAAGATAGTGTCACCATTGAGAAACAACCATAATGATAGCCAACAACTCCTTCTCATATATGGATAGTCCTTGATTCTTCTTACTTAAAGGTTAACTAGGGAAGGCAATTGGTTATTGGTCCTGTATCAAAATAGCTCCTACCCCCTTATTACTGGCATCTATTTCTAACACAAAGGTTTTGCTAAAATTCGGCAATGCCAAGATTAGTACCGTTGACATGGAGATCTTAAGAGCCTGAAAGGCTTGCTCTGCTTCATCAAAATAGTAGAATGAGTCTTTCTTCAGCAAATTCATTAAAGGCCTAGTAATAGTACCATAGTGATGGACAAACTTCCTGTAGTAACCCGTTAATCCTAAAAAACCTCTCAAGCTTTTAAGAGTGTTGGGTTTGGGCTATGCCACCATTGCTTTAATTTTGTATAGATCAATGTGGACTCCTTGTTCATCAAGAATGTGACCTGGGTATTCAACTTATGGCTGACAAAAAGAACATTTAGTCATCTTAGCATAGAGTTGGTTGTCCCGTAAGAGTTGAAGTGATAATTGTGAATTATACTATATTTTTAGTATGTTTTTATGTGTTTAAATTGTTTAATTTGGTTAATTTCATAATTAATTAGTTAATTTGTGTGTTTGTAAGTTTAATTGCAAGTTTTGGTGTTTTTAAAGGCTAAATTGAAGAAAATGAGGTGTTAGTTGAAGAAAGGAGGAGTATAAGGGCAATTTTGTAATTTGGTAATTTAAAGGCTTGTTTCTCGTGAAGAGCAGAGCAGAGTAGAGGAACTCAGGAGAGTTGAAAAACACCTCAATTGAGTTCTAAATCAACTCACCCGAGCTCCAACCAACTCACCCAAGTTAAAATCCCTCTGTTGAATTTTGAAATCACCTCACCCGAGCTTAAATCACCTCTTCTAAGTTGTTTATGCCTCTCATGAGTTGTTAAAGACCTCAATCGAGCTCAATAAGGCCTCACCTGAGTTATATTACACCTTTGTTGAGTTACAAATTCCTAAATACAATAAAACTCTGTTACACTCTGATTTAGGAAGTAGCAAGGCATTAAACTTCTTTTTTGGTAATATAAAAGCATTCTTAAGGCACCAAACTTAGGTGGGCTATTATTACAAATTTTTAGTCTTAGTTTTAACTGAGTGATCACTTAGGGTTTGGAGGCTACAATTAAAGGTTCTAAGAAAAACTACAAGTGTAGCTAAAGGGTTTATGTGTTTGTATCTTTTTATTTATTTTTCTTCAGTTGTTAAGATGAAGTGTGAGTAGTTTTATTCACTTTTGCTAAAGGATACTTAAATCCTTAAACTTTTATTGTAATGACTCGGTTTAAGCTTTAATTCAATGCTAGTTTGATTATTTCTTAGTTCTTAAGCAAATTCTTATGTTTGGTTGTATTGAGTTAGTGATTAACATATTTGATAACTGGTTGATGATTGATTTCCAGTATGATCTATGATATGAATGTTCTTGGATCAATTCATTGGTATTAATATGTGATTATATTTTGAAATAGAGATAACTATGTGTTGGTAAGAGTGGATTAAGACTAAGAAAAGTTGAACTAAGAATAGATTGAAGTTAAATTTGCTTGAAAAAGAGTTTAATGGATGTTTTAGAGTTTAAAATCGAATCTTTATGCTAAGTATTGGATTTTTCCTAATAAGAGGATTTAATACTTAGAATGATAGTCTAAATAAGCTATCTGGCTTTATTTAACTAATTTTTTCATAATCACTTGTATTCTTTTTAACTGAATCATTGCAATATTAGTTAAAGTAGATAGTTCTTTAACAGAAGTTTCTTGATGCATTGTAAAATGTCTACTTTTAATATGTATTTTCTTATGTTTAAGTAGCTTAAGTATGTAATATTATGTGTATTTTGTGTGTTTATATTTAGTTTATGCATTTATGTGTGTTTTTAGGTTAAAGTTGGTGTAAGTGCGAAGTAAAGTGAAGAAATGGTGAAGATTCAAGGATGAAGATCACGAGTCGTGAAGTGGCTCACGACTCGGACTGGAGTTCACGAGACAGATGGAAGATTACGAGTGAGGCAGAGAAGATTTGTTCACGATTCGGCACGAAGTTCACGAGCGGCATGCAGTTCACGAGTGAAGACAGTTTGATGGAGTTCACAACTCGTGAAGATGTTCACGAGTCGAACATGATGCCTGCTCCCAAACGATGCCATCTTTCTGCATATGATTCTTCATCCAAGCATCAAAACTTTTCAGGGCAACTTTTCACAATTGACAACTACTCGAAAGGGACATGTTTGTAGAGTTAATCTCTATAAATATGGGAGTAAAGCTCTGAAGAAAAGGAGAAAAAATCAATGTTTAGTTTTTAGAAATATAGTTTTATTTTGGATAAACATTTTTACTTAGCTTTTATTAGATGATTACAAAGGGACAAAGTTAAGAGAACAAGAGATGAGTTTCTTTCTCTTGTTTATCTTTAATTCAATTATATATTTGGCTAGTTTCCTTTGTACATTATAACTATGCACTAGTATTTGTTTAAGACATGTTTATTATTACAATGAATGAAGTATGATTTACATTCATTTGTGTGCACTGATTTGTTATGTATGCTTGGCCACCATATTTGGCATGTTAGTCAATTTATTCGTAACGAGAGTTGGAATTCCTTGATGGAAAAATAAATGAATGTACTTAAAGCATTGAATTCCTTTAATTTGACTTAAGGAATTCACTTTGACAGGTTAAGGAACTGGCATAGAGCTTTATAATTTTTTTTATCTCTATAATGACACGAGAGTGCTTATAGACTCTAAATGAAAACATCTAACTGACAACGAGAGTTGCTTTAAAGAATCTTGGCTAAATTCTCCAGTCACTTTATTTATACAATTACTAGAACTTGTTCTTAGATGAATTACTATTTCATATTTCTAATGTATGTTCATACCATCATTCAAGTCATCTTTAATCCAATTTCATTAATATAAGCAAAGTAGTTTAGATATTTATTTAAATACATAATCTACATTTTATTCGCTACCTATCCATCTACTATTTGTGGTTTCAATACAAAATTTATCTCGTTCCCTTTGGAATGATACCCTACTCATCCTATACGCAGTCTAGTGAGACTAAGGGTTCAATTAAATCCCCATCATTTCTATCATTGAATTTTATCATCTTTTATTACTTGCCTTGTTTAAGTCTAGGTTTATTTGTTTAAATTTTTGTTTACTTGCATTAGTTTCATTACTTTATGTAGTTTAAGTTTTTTTTTTTAGTTTAGTTAACTCTTCATCACTATAGACTTGGGATTTCTTTCCTTCTTTACACACATTTTTCATTCTAAAATCTGAATTCTTTAGCATTTACACAATTTACCTTAGATTTGATATTAGGGGTCATAATTATATTTTCTTATATTATTAGCCGATCTAGTACACTTGATAGACACCGATCAAGTTTATTTTTGCACCATTGCTAGAAAAATTGGCATTTATTTATTTGTTTTTAGATTTCAAAGTGAAATTTATGTGTTTTTTCTTCTTCTCTTTCTATTCTTTATTCTTTTATTGATTTTATTCTTTTGCTTTTTGTAGGTGTCAATAGTTTATGGTAAGAGGCGATCTAATTTTGCTTATTGACCCTGAAATTGAGAGGAAATTTCGTAAGATTAGGAGATTAAAACAAATCAATATGAATCTAGGAGATTAGAGACGTAATAACCTTAATGACCCACCTATAGAAGATCCACCTTTGATTGAAGAGCAAGGCATGAATAACCAAGCTCAAAGGAATCGGTTTAGGCCTAGAACCATTAGAGATTATGCTACCTTTAGGTGAAATGAGGAGCATAGGATCATTAGGATACCTCATAATCAACACTTTGAGCTAAAACCCGTGACCATCACCATGATCCAAAAGAATCGATTTTCAAGATCAGAGATTGAGGATCCAGCTCAGCATTTGAATATTTTCTTAGAGATTAGTGATACAGTTCAAATACTAAATGTGTCTATGAATGCCATTAGGCTTAAGTTATTTCTTTTTACTCTCATTGGTAAGGCAAGAGATTTGTTGCAAGTCAATTCATTAGATCATGGGAGTAAATGCAAGAAAAATTTTTATACAGATTCTTTTCGCCCACCAAAATAGCTACTATCAGGAACAATATTCATAGTTTCCAACAATTTAATGAGAAACCATTTCATAAGGCTTGGAAAAGATTGAGGAGACTTTTAAAGAGTTGCCCACACCATGAAATTAGTGTACATCAACTATTGTTTACTTTTTATACATGTGTAAATCAAACTACAAGATCTCTTCTAGATGTAGCTCCTGGTGGAAGTTTCATAAACAAGATATCTGAAGAAGCTTTCCTACTCCTTGATGATATGGCCATGAATGATGCTTAATGGGCAAATACTAGATCTATATAAAAGAAGCAAGGAGTATATAGTATAGATGAGGTAGCAATGCTTAGGGCACAAATGGAGTTGTTACAAAAGGAGTTAAATGGATTAAAGCTAAAAAAATGTGTTTGTTTTAGGAAGTGATATGTATAGAGGAACACAATGGACATATAGAACTAAGCTAAGAAAAGGTATAGGTGTAGTAGTGGAGGATGTGAATGCAGTAAACCCTTATAGTAATACCTACAACCCAGGATGAAGAAATTGTCATATTTTTCATAGAGAGAAGGAAATCATGCTTCTACATTTAACCCTCAACCTAGGGCCTCTTTTAACCAAAATGTAGCTCTCCATAGCAATAATTATCAACCATACCAAACTCAAGCCCAAACACACTACCTATCTACATATCAATCCCAACCTTATTAACCATCATGATTTCAACAAAAACCTCAACCCCCACAAGAAAGGAAACCCAACTTAAAAGAGATGTTTACTAGCTTTATGACAACCCAATCCACATTCATGGCTATTCAAGATGCTATATGAAAATCACACGATGTTTGGATAAGAAATCAAGATGCCTCCATTAATAACTTAGAGACTCAAGTACGGCAACTTGCAAATTCTCTCTCCAACAGGACACAAGGGACTTTTCCATCTAATGTAAACCAAATCCAAAGGAAGAAGCAAAAATAATCACCTTAAGAAGTGAAAAAGAGGTAAAAGAAGCGAAAAAGAGGTAAAAGAAGCTAAGAATGGTAAGAATTCTTTTAAATTGGTGAAACCGACAATGGAGGTAAGTATTTTTAAATCTAAAATTATTTATGAGATACCTCCTATTGTTGAGAAAGGTAAAGGTAAAGAAAAATTTGTTTCTACTGTACTTGATGAGTCTAAGTTGCCTTATCCATCTCTAGCTAGAAAAGAAAAGTATAATGAACAGTTAACTAGATTTTTAGACATATTTAAAAAGTTACATGTAAATTTATCATTTGCTGAAGCTTTATTATACATGCCTAAATATGCGAAGTTTATGAAAGAGTTATATTCTAACAAGAAAAAGTTAAAGGGTGTAGGAATGATTCAATTATCTAAAAATTATAGTGTAATTTTAATGAATAAAATTTTAGAAAAAATAGAGGATCCTGGTAGTTTTACTTTGCCATATGAATTAGAAGGAAATTTTATTGGTCATACATTATGTGATTTGGATGCTAGCAGAAACTTGATGTCTTATTCAATTTACAGAAAATTAAACTTGGGTGCCATCAAGGAAATTCGAATGACGTTGTAATTGGCGGATAGGTTCGTGAAGAGGCCCAAAGGCATAATAAAGAATTTATTTGTAAAATTAAAAATTTTCATATTTGTAGTGAATTTTATAGTAATGGACATAAAGAAGGATCCAAAGGTGTCATTAATAATGGAAAGGCCATTTTTGAACATGAAAAAGGCATTGATTGATGTACACGGGCAAACGATAACTTTGAGATTTAATGAGGAAAAGATAGTCTTTAACGTGAATAAGATGATGAAACACCCTTTTTATAATTTTGAAGAGTCAGTTTACTTCATAGATAGTGTTCAAGAATGTGTGGAGGAGAAGTAAGAAGAGATTTTATTGGATGATGCTCTTCAAGATTGTTTGATGCATCTAAAGAGTAAAAAGGAAGTTGGAGAGAAAGAAGAAGAGTTAATAAAGGGGCTAGAAAAAAAGCATGATGAGGAAGGAACCAAGGAGGATAAATCATCCCCTCCTAAGGGAGAAAATATTTCTGAACTTAAAACCCTTTCCTCACATTTAAAATATGTATTTTTAGAGGATAATATAAAATCAGTAATTATTTCTTCACTTTTAATAGGTTTGGAGAAAGAAATGCTTGTAGAAATGTTGAATAAGCATAAAAGAGCTATTGGTTAGGAGACATCCGACTTAAAGGGAATTAGCCCCAGTTATTGTATACACTAGATTTCCATAGAGAGTGATTTCAAGCCGGTGGTATATTTCCAAAGGACTCTCAATCATGCAATGAAAAAAGTGGTAAAAAATGAGGTACTTAAGCTACTTGATGCAAGTATTATTTATCCCATTTCTGATAGTAGTTGGCTTAGTCCGGTCCAATGTGTGCCTAAGAAGGGGGTATGACTGTGATAACTAATGAGAAAAATGAACTCATCCCAACACATACATTGACGAAATGTAGAGTATGTATAGATTATAGGAGACTAAATAATGTCACTAATAATGGACATGGAGGAGGATCCAAAGGTGCCATTAATAATGGAAAGGCCATTTTTTAACATGAAAAAGGCATTGATTGATGTACACGGACAAACGGTAACTTCGAGATTTAATGAGGAAGAGATAGTCTTTAAAGTGAATAAGATGATGAAACATCCTTTCTATAATTTTGAAGAGTCAGTTTGCTTTATAGATAGTGTTCAAAAATGTGTGGAGGAGAAGTAAGAAGAGATTTTATTAGATGATGCTCTTCAAGATTGTTTGATGCATCTAAAGAGTAAAAAGGAAGTTGGAGAGAAAGAAGAAGAGTTAATAAAGGAGCTAGAAAAAAAGCATGATGAGGAAGGAACCAAGGAGGATAAATCGTCCCCTTCTAAGGAAGAAAATATTTCTGAACTTAAAACCCTTTCCTCACATTGAAAATATGTATTTTTAGAGGACAATATAAAATCGGTAATTATTTCTTCACTTTTAACAGGTTTGGAGAAAGAAATGCTTGTAGAAGTGTTGAAGAAGCATAAAAGAGCTATTGGTTAGGAGACATCCGACTTAAAGGGAATTAGCCCCAGTTATTGTATACACTAGATTCCCATAGAGAGTGATTTCAAGCCAATGGTATTGATAATCTTGTTTTTAGTGTTTATTTTATGGATAATTTTGTGCGTTTTAGTGTCTCATCTTGCATGCTTTTAGTGTTTTAAGGCTATATTATTGTTTCTTGTATTTATTTTAGTTATTTTGATTAATTTAAAGTTTTTAGGTGATTAATGGTCTTAAATTTCACCTTTTTGCAGGAAATTTTGCTAAGGCACGACTGAAACAAACTGTCCCATCCTTGTCCAATGCAGATGGCAAAACTCACCATTTCACTATGGCCACGGCTGAGACAAAGTATCCCACCCGTGCCCAATTAAGGAGTCAAAGCGCACCGTATCATTAAAGGTCGCGACTGAGACAAAGTATCCCACCCGTGCCCAATTAAGGAGTCAAAGCGCACCGTATCATTAAAGGTCGCGGCTGAGACAAAGTGTCCCAGCCGTGACCATTGTAGATTTTAAAACGCGCCATTTCATCAAGGGTCGCGGCCGAGATAAATTGTCCCAGCCGTGGCTATGGCAGCCTGAGAACATTCTTTCGATCCAGAAGTTTGCCACGGCTGAGACAAATTGTCCCAGCCGTGCCATTTCCTTCTGTCGTGGCTGAGACAAAAGTGTCCCAGCCGTGGCCTCTTGAACAGCTTATAAAAGTTGTGAAATTTTCTGCTTAGGGAGAGTTTTTTTTAGGGTTTCGTGCTTAGAATTTTAAGAGAGTAGAAACACAGTTTTTCATACTTTGTGGGTTTTTCATACTTAGTTTTTGAGTTTTACTTGTAAAAATCACTCTTTTAGTGTAGTTTTACTTCAAGAACACAAAGATAGTTATAGATTTAGCTTATAGTTGTGGAGATTTCAACTTACATTCAAGATGCTGTTTGGAGAAGAAGAGGAGGAGCTTTATCAACTTCAAATCTTCAGCTTCAAATGGGTTTTATAGTTTTCACTCTTACTTTGTTCAATTTTTACATTATGGATAGTGAGTAGTTATCTTTGTTGCTTGGGGAAGCTTTGAATCCCCTACTCACAATGTGAATATTAAGCATATTTTGATTTTTATATGAATGAATGGTTCATTTCATTGTTACTTATTTATATTTCATGGATTTTTGATCTATTGAGTTATTTTCCATGCATGAATGACTGATTTTCATCATATGTCTTGATGGATATTGAACCTAGTGGATTGGATTCTATGAATGATTTTGCTCAGTTTTTATTTCATGAATGCTGTATTATTTTAGATGGCTCTGGAATGGAATTCTAAATGTGCAGTAATTGTGATCTTAGGACTAGAGTGTGGAGTGAAATGGATGAGTATATGGGTTGTTTGGCTCCGGAATGGGAAGGCAACCCAAACTTAATATGTTACACCCGTGCATAAGCTAGTTGTTGGGTTGGCTCTGGAATGGGAAGCTTAGCAACTAGAATAGCTGGCTCCGGAATGGAAAGTTTGGGTTAAGAGGGTTATCCCGAATTCATTCATGTATTTTATAAGACAAAAATAATTCACAGTGGGTATGGGGTGAATAAGTGTACCTAAACAACGCTTTAATTTATAAATATTTTCATACTTGTTAATCTTTTCTGAATTTAATACATATTCAATTCACTGTCATTAGAATTAATTTCCCTTCATTGCATATTTTTAGTTTTTAAAGTTTGCACTATACAAATTAACAGCTCATACAAACTAAATTGGAAATTTTTTAGCATACAATTAATCTTCACAGTTTTCACATACACATTTCCCTTGGGTTTGATATTAAGGGTCTTAAATATACCCCACTTTATTACTTGTCGATCTAGTGCACTTGCTAGGGTCGCAACAGGTATAATCCCAAAGGACACTCAATCCAGCAATGCAAAAAGTGGTGAAAATGAGGTACTTAAGCTACTTGATGTAGGTATTATTTATCCCATTTCTGATAGTAGTTGGGTTAGTCCGGTCCAATGTGTGCCTAAGAAGGGGGTATGACTGTGATAACTAATGAGAAAAATGAACTCATCCCAACACGTACATTGACGGAATGTAGAGTATGTATAGATTATAGGAGACAAAATAATGTCACTAAGAATGATCATTTTCCTTTGCCTTTTATTGATCAAATGTTAGAGAGGTTAGCTAGGAATATATTTTATTATTTTTTAGATGGTTATTCGAGATATATACAAATACCTATAGCCCTAAAAGAGTAAAAAAAGACCATATTCACATGCCCTTATGGCACATTTATATATAGGATGATGCCTTTTAGTTTATGTAATGCCCCACCACTTTTTATAGGTGTATGATGGCAATTTTTCATGATTTTATTAAGGTTTTCATGGATGATTTTGTTTTGTATGGTCGTAATTTTGAGTCTTTCTTGTCTAACCTTGCATTGGTCTTAAAAAGGTATTAAGAAACTAACCTTGTTCTCAATTAGGAAAAATGCCATTTTATGGTGAGGGAAGGAATAGTTCTAAGGCATAAGATCTCTGAGAAAGGAATTGAAATTGATAGGGCTAAAGTAAATGTGATTGCTAAATTACTTCCCCTCTACTAGTGTTAGAGGTAATAGGAGTTTCTTTGGTCATATCGATTTTTGTCGTCGGTTTATTAAGGATTTTTCTAAAATTGCTAAACCACTTTTTAATTTATTGCTTAAATATGTTGTATTTAAATTTGATGACAAGTGTTTGCATGCTTTTAATTTATTGAAGCAAAAGCTAATCACAACACCGATCACAACATCACTAAATTAGACTTTACCATTTGAAATTATATGTGATACTAATAACTATGCAGTGGGAGCAGTTTTAGGCCAGAGGAAGGAGAAGATTTTTCATACCATCTACTATGCCAGTCACACACTCACTGAAGGTCAAATGAATTATACCACCATGAAGAAAAGTTATTAGCAATAGTATTTTCTTTTAAAAAAGGCCATATCTCTTAAGATCTAAAGTCACAGTATGGTTAGATCATATGGCTCTTTAACGCCTTTTTGCTAAGAAGGACTCCAAGCTAAGGCTCATTAGATGGGTTTTGCTATTGCAAGAATTTGATGTGGAGATCAAGGATAAAAAGGGAGCTGAAAATTTTGTAGCTGACCATCTATCTAGATTGGATCATGCTTATATAGAAAAAGGGGAAATTTTTGATTTGTTTCTCGATGAACGTATTTGTGCCATTTATTTATGTGAAATTTTGGTTCCTTGGTATGTTAATATTGCTAATTATCTTGCAGGAGGTTACCTTTCAAAGGATTTTGACCGGTGTCTAGCAAGTGTACTAGATCGGCTAGTAATATAGGGAAATATAGATTAAGACCCCAAAATATCGTACCCAAGGGAACATGGATTGCTAAGAATAATACCTATGTATGAATTAAATTAATCAGAGATCGTTTCCCAAATGTTTTTGATTTCAAAGCAAAAATTAAACAAAATAAACAATTAAACAAAACAAAAGCTAAAACATGAATTAAAAACAAAGCAATAACTGGAATTCTCTTGCTAAAGGAACTATCCACCTTAACTTTCATTGTAATGACTTAAATTCAATATAAACACTAGTGATTATGGAAAAACTAGTAATAAACTGATGGGAATTTAATTGAACCCTTAGTCTCACTAGACTGCGTATAGGATGAGTAGGGTATCGTTCCAAAGGGAACGGAATAAATTTTGTATTGAAATCACAAAGACTAGATGGATAGGTAACGAATAAAATAAAGATCATGCATTTAACTAAATATCTAAACTACTTTGGATATATTAAATTAATTTGGATTAAAGATGACTTAAATGATGGTATGAACATACATTAAAAATTATGAAATAGTAATTCATTTAAGAACAAGTTCTAGATAATTATATAAATAAAGTGACTGGAGAATTTAGCCAAGATTCTTTAAAGCAACTCTTGTTGTCAGTAAAGATGTTTTTATTTAGAGTCTATAAGCACTCTCATGTCATTATAGAGATAAATAAAAATTATGAAGCTCTATGCCAATTCTTTAACCCCTCAAAGTGAATTCCTTAAGTCAAATTAAAGGAATTCAATGCTTCAAGTACATTCATTTGTTTTTCCATCAAAGAATTCCAACTCTCGTTGCGAATAAATTGACTATCATGCCAAATATGATGGCCAATCATACATAGCAAATCAAAGCTCACAAATGGATGTAAATCATAATTCATGCATAATAAGAATAAACATGTCTTAAACAAATACTAGTGCATATTTATATTGTACAAAGGAAACTAGCCAAATACATATTTGAATTAAAGACAAACAAGAGAAAGAAAACTATCTCATGTTCCTTTGGCTTGTCCCTTTGTAATCATCTACTAAAAGCTAAGTAAAAATGTTTATCCAAAATAATAACTATATTTCTAAAAACTAAAACATTGATTTTTTCTCCCCCTTTTTCAGCATCTTGGATCCCTATTTATAGAGATTAAGTCTACAGATATGTCCCTTCAAAATAGTTGTTAATCATGGAAAGTTGCCTTGAAAAGTCCTGATGGTTTGCTGAAGGATCGGGTGCAAAAAGGTGGCATCGTTTGGGAGCAGGCGTCATGTCCGACTCATGAACACCTTCACGAGTCGTGAACTCCAGCCTTGATTCTTCTCGTGAACTGCATCCCACTCGTGACTTGTCTACCGACTTGTGATGGGATCTGCCGACTCGTGATCATTTCTTCTCTACCTCACTCGTGCATCTCCCTCCTACTCGTGAATTCATGTTCGAGTCCTGATTCATTTCACGACTCGTGATCTTCTTCTTCGAATCTTCACCAGATTCTTTATTTTCTTCACACTTCACCAACTTTAACCTAAAAACAAACATAAACACATAAATTAAACATAAACACATAAAAATACATATAATATTACATACTTAGCTACATAAATAAGAGAAAAACACACATAAAAAATAGACATTTTACATGACATCATAAACCAAGATATCTTTATTCAAGTATATCATTCTTAGTATTAAACTCATAGACAAATCTAATACTTAGCATGAAAATTTAGTTTTAACTTCCTAAATATTCATTGAAGCCTTTCTCAAGTGATTCAACTCCAATTCATTCTTAGTTCCTCCTCTCTTAGTATTAATCAATAAAATTCACACATAATCATCTCATATTTTGGATAATAATCATGCATAAACATTAAAGAGTTAATTTAAGAACATGCAAATCATTTAACTATGTCAAAACCATTTTTTAGTTATTTATCCAATAAACCAATAATTAATCTCAACATAATCAAAGATAAGAATATGCTTAAAACCAAGAAATAATCAACCGATATTGAAATTAAGCTCAAAATAAAGTCATAACAATGAAAATATAAGATTTCAAGAATCCAATAGCAAAAGAATAAAAACTACTTCCTAAACATAATTAAAAACTAAAGACAAAGTTGAAGAAAAATAACGTAAAATCAAACTAAAGAAAAGTAAAGCTAAATTCTAAGGTTGATCCCCTAATTAATCTCCTTCCTAAACTAATTTTTCTTTCTTTAGTGTTTTAGACTGCTATCTATAGGCAAAAGATGTCGTGGATTCCTTATCAAACTCTTAGAATCAAATAGGAAGTAATTTCTACCCAAAATAGGAAGTTCGATAAAATCCTTCGCGAAGTTGGAGAAGCATCACGTGGCCACGTGATTTCTAGTGTAATTTCACACGTGGCCATGTGTCGTTTTTGTTCTTCCTTACACGTGGTCACGTGTGGTCTTCCTTTGTTTCACACATGGTCACGTATTACATGGTTTCTCTTCTTTTCTCCTTCTCACGTGGCCATTTCTTCTTCTTCATTCATTTTCACGCGGCCATGCATCGATCTTCTGGACCTCACAATCACTTTCTTGCATAAATTTTTCATATTTACAGTTTTGGCCCAAATCTTTGCCCTTTTTACAATTAAGTCTTTTTCTTGCAAAATAACCCTGAAAAACACCAAAATTTACAATTAACTTTAAAAACATAAACTAACAAATTAAACCTAATTAACACAAAATTAACTTAATTAAACACCTAAAAATATACTAAAAACATCATATAAATGACCATTATCAGATTTCACATGGCAACAAAAGAAGAAGCTAAAAGCGGATGCAAGGCACTATCTTTGGGATGATCCTTCTTTGATCAAGATATGTCCATATCAAGTGCTTTGGAGATGTGTTCCAGAGGCGGAGCAAGAGCATATTATGAGACAATATCATGGAGGAGAAGCTAGAGCTCACCATGGACTAAGTCACACAGTGCAAAAAATTTTATAGTCAAGTTTCTTTTAGCCTTCTCTTTTTACTGATGTTAAGTCTTTTATAGAGTTATGTGATAGGTGTCAACGTGTAAGAAATCTATCTAAGAGGAATAAGATGCCCATAAATAATTTTTTAGAAGTTGAAATTTTTGATGTTTGGGATATTGACTTTATGGGGCCATTTCCAAACTCATTTGGGTTTGAGTACATCCTAGTTGTTGTGGACTATGTGAGTAAATGGGTATAAGCCGTAGCTACTAGAACATGTGATGCTAGGGTTGTACTTGAATTCCTTAGGAGGAATATTGTCACTAGGTTCAAGGCACCAAGGGATATTATAAGTGATGGAGGCAAGCATTTTGTCAACTATCAATTCAGAATATTGCTTAGAAAGTTTATTGTTAGGCATAAAATTTCAACCCCGTATCATCCTCAAGCAAATGGGCAAGTGAAAGTGTCTAATAGAGAGTTGAAATTGATCTTAAAAAAATAGTGAATATTTCTAGAAAAGATTTGTCTAATAAGTTAGATGAGGCTCTCTAGGCTTGTAGAACTGCATATAAGATCCCTATAGGCATGTCTCCATTTAAGTTGGTTTTTAAAAAATCGTGTCATTTGCCAGTTAAATTAGAGCATAAGGCATATTGGGCAACAAAACTGCTTAACTTTGATTTGCGATGTGCAGGAGAAAAAGAAGTTTATAGCTCAATGAACTTGATAAGTTTCAATAGTGGTCTTACGACAATGCAACCCTTTATTTTAATTTTTTTATCTTATTAAATTTCAAGTGTCAAAATATCTTTGATAATATTCATTGTGTAGTAAGTAAAAATAATAAATTTATATTAAATATTTTATTTTGTTTGTCTAAATTTGCCTTTTCCTTAATCTCATTTAAAGTTATTTTTCTCTAAAACATCATTTATTTGAGTATTAAAACTTATATTTTGAGCAAGAAAACTGTATAGAAAAAGGAATGGGTGCGTGTCACTTCAAAGGGGCATGCATCTCGATATGGATCTTTATTATTATTACTTCTTTTTTAAGCGGTTGAGCTCAATTTCGCAGATATACGATCTAATGGTCGTGGATTTGCATATCAAAATATTTTTTTAAATTTTTTTTATTATTATTTCCCATTTTATTTACTTTGTTTTATTTTTATTTTAATGTTATTCTTATTATGTATTATGAATGTATATTTATTTATTATTTGTGTTGTTTGTTTTATTTCATACAATATGTATACTTTATTTATTTCATGTGTTTTATTTATTCTATATTATATATTGGCTCTGTATATAACCTTATCTGTGAATGTAGCATGGCGAGCATAATGGTAACTTTTTACTCCCCTACACTTAGAATATTTACCACTATAAATAAAAGAATTTTGGCTGCCCGATTGAAAATATCATGTAAAATATTTATATTAAATAATTCAGACTTCTCACTAATAAAATAGGACTAATGTCCTAATTTAAAATCCTAAAAAGTTATTTGTAAATATTAAGTTTTATTAATGTTAAAGAATTTCTACATAATTAAATAATGCTAGACTTTTGGTAATAAAACTTAGACTCACTATCTTTGTTTTCAACACTCGCAATGAAACACCTATTCACAATTCTCATGCGAGGAATAAAGTTCTCATCAAATGGACAAGTAATGATTTGTTCAATTTATAAATGCCAATTTATTATTTTTGTAAATATTTATGCTATAATTTATAGTTTTCCTACTTGATTGGGTGTGCCTTTAATTTTTTATGCCATAATTATACGTGTAAAAAAGGAGATAAAATAATTAATTTAAAAGCCATTATGTCACATTTATCAAAAGTATAACTAAGAGTGAGGTTTCGAACTCTCTCTAAATTTTGACCTCATAAAATCGGAATACCGTTTTTTAATATTTTATTGAATAGCGACTCATTATTTCTGTCTTGTGGTGCCTAATGGATGCCTTCCAATAATCGATCACTAACAATGGGATAGAGATATTTTGAAATACTGTCTCATGCCTTTTAACACTCGAGACTCTATAAATCAGGTTAAATCTCTTAATCATTAGAAGCGATCGGTTACCTCATTTAATAAAAGTTCAAATGATACGAAACGGAACCCTAGGAGTGGGCGCTTCCCATCTGGACGTGAATCACTCGAGTACATTGAGAAGTGGCCGCGTCACACTAGCGAAGTCTAAACAAATGTGAAATTCAATCTGTTGCATTCTTATCAAGACAAAGAAAAGAACTAACACTTTAGATAGGAACTAACACTCCAAAAATTAAGTCATAATCAAGTTTAGAAAGAACTTCTCAATATTAAGAGTTCCTAACCTTTTGTCACTGTATACTGTGATTGGGAAAGTAGTATATGCACTTGAGTGCCTAAAAGAACAGTTAAGCATAGGATATAGGCGCCTGTTTTATCGTTTCAAACTAAATGTTTATAAATTTTAATTGATTGTTTATAAGTTGTAATACAAATTGCAACACCACAGTTTGGGTCAGATTCAGAATTTGAACCCTTACAATGACTAGTTTGATTATTTTAGTAGTGACATGGGCAGATCCATATTCATACATAAGTAAATATTTTTTCTATATAAGGAGGACATTGATAAAATATAGTATGGCATCACATCATTCATGTAATCCTTATTAATAACATTTGAATTATCAAACTCCTCAGCGAGTCGAAGGAAAGGAGATCCAATCGTCGCTTAGGGACTTGCAAAAAGCCTTGCTCCGTCGGTTCTGGTAGAAGAATTCCAAGCTTAAGTTAGCGACTTGGAGATATGAGAATCTTAAAGAGAGAAGGGGACTCATGATTCGCGTACCTAGACCCACTGTTCATTAGGCCATTTATTGAGGGTATGGGAGTGTACTCTAGTGCCTAAGCAAGGCTACAAAGATGTCAGAGTAGGAGAACGGCAACATGACAGTGAGCAGGTGAGAGGTATGGGGCTTTGCTATACAACGGTGGATTGATAAAACAGCCGGTTCCATCAATTCGATCGGTTTAAATCAGCCAGTTTTCCAATATTATTAGTCATGTGCTAGACATCTCTAGGAATTAGGACCTCTGGGCTTTAGGCCCAGGCCACTTTTGGGCCCAGAAGGTAAAAATAAGTGTCATCACTTGTCCCCCCTCAGAAGGGTGGTTGATTGTCCATCAGCTGAATTGGTGGTGACTACCAAATCATTTGCCCGATAGAACCATCATTAATTTGAATAGCTACTGTTTTTTAGAAATAGGTGTGTGCGTATAGAACGATAATTTGGTATTTGGACCAGCACGGCTTTTCTTTATCGACACATGGCAGGGTTTGGTTGGTGTATCCGAAGTGTCTCTTTGCATAAATATATAGCCTTCATAGATCATTTTCTACCTTTTGTTGGATTTTTTGGTGAAACTCTGCTGAAAATTTTATTGCTTTTCTCAAATTTTTTGGCTTCAAGGATCTTTTAGGTCTCAAAATTGTTTCTCCAAGTAAGTGAATTTAACTTACGCATCTTGTGTTGCCTTTCCATCTTTTTGCACTTCATTTGTGTTTGTCTCATCTTTGAATCCTCTGGCTTAGACTCCCGATTTTGGTCGACACTAGGAACTATTTCGCTTCTCCCCTCCCGAGAGTATGTGTCTAGCAGTGGTCAATCATTGGACAGGAGGTTTATTGAGAAATACAAGGATAAACCTACCATGGAGACATGTTCCTCTTTGTCTGAAAGTGAAGTGCTGAGGATAAAGGTGAAGTATGGGTTGCCAAACGATGTGTATGTGATGAGATGTCCGGACTCTATGGCGATAACAGAGGGCCCCTTTGGTGCAAATAAGAATGAATGGTTCATTTGCCATCTGTGGAGTCTAGATGGGGGGCTCAGATTCCCACTTAGTGCCTTTGAGATTAGCATTCTCAAGGGTTATAGGCTCGCGCCGAATCAACTGAAAACTAATGGGTGGAGGGTGATAGCTTGCTTTAAGATAATTTACAAGAACAAAGGTATGGCCCCGACTTTTGACCTTTATACACACTTTTTCTACCTGTCTAGCAGTTCTGAGGGGACGAAATATTATTTCACTAGCAGGTCAAAAAAGAAGTTGATCGGGCTCCCCTCTTTAATGAAGGGTTACAAGGATAAGTATTTTCTCATAGGAAGAGCGAGGGGTTTTGGCGTGTTGATCGCCCGATCGGACAGAGCGAGATCCTTGGGAGACCAAGTGGGTGGCGTGCCTCTGTATACCGTCGATATTACTAAGTTAACTGCTGCATTGGATATAGTAAAGTGTCCATACAACTCTGATTGTCTGCTACATGTTAGCAATAGGCCAGAGAGCATTCTAGAGAGGGAAGGCATAGAATGTGAGCAATAGAAAACACCATGGGGAGCTTGTTGTGTTATTTGTTCACCATGTATTGCAGCCGTAGTGAGTAAAGTGCTGATCTTTTTCTTCTCTCTTTTTTTTTATAAATGTGATGACCGATGGGAAAGTTGTGAGGAATAAATTGACCAAAGCCATAACACAGTAGTTTACGGCGAGGAAGACTACATTAGGAAAAAGGACGGTGAGAAGAGAAAGAGGAAGTTGATGTCCTCTGCTAAGGTTGAACAGACGAAAAAACTGAGGCGTGGTCTTAGCAAGTCTCCTCGAGGTGAGGGCTCTTCCAAGGATGTGGAGTCCCATGTTGCAAAGCCAATCGATAAGCCCTGCAGGTGTTCCTGTAGTGTTAGATCCCCCTATTGCTTCAACCTTAGTGGGTCATTCTTCTTCGCAAAGAATGAGGCTTAGACTTGAGGATGAGTCACCATCGCCCAAAGATGCCTTCCCTATTTCTGATCCTTCCGCCATCCTTATTACAAGTGAATCTATTGAGGAGGTGCCCATGGAGGTAGGCAAGAGGGCAAAAGGCAAAGAGAAAATCCCAAATGGTGCGGCCAGCGAGGAGCCTAGGGTAAGATTCGGGCGGAGGGCTACCTCCATAAAGGATGCATTGAAGGAGCGCTTCGAGGAGAAGTATTTTGTCTCCAATTTCCACATGGCATCCTTCGTCTGCAAAGGTCTTCTTGACAAGGAAGATTTTCGAGCAATGGGTGTTAATGATGCTTTGAAAAAAGAGTTCAGGGGGTTCTAAGTTACAGGCTTAGATGTTCGTGCCACTATTCTTGTTCTCAGATTTCAATGAGTCAGGTTCTATTTTCCTTGCCTTATTGCTAATTTCGTGTTTTATTTATGTTTAGGTGATCAGGCAGGGTATGCGGCTTCATGGTCAAGCTACTTATTTCAAAGCAAAGTGGAAGGACAGCATTCAAGAGAGGAAAGAGCTGAAGAATAAGCTTGTGGTGGCTACCTAGGAGAACTTAGATCTAAAGGCAGATATCCTTTGCCTGACCGAGGCAACTGTCGAGTTGAGTGCTATGCAGGAGAAAGTTGTCAAGCTGGAGGAGCAACTAGAAAGGGATGGTGCTCATTTGTAACTGCTTGAAGGGGATAACAACAAATTGGCAATGGATTGCTATCACATTTCCTCCAAGCATGACAGAGCTGTTGCAGAGCTGGAAGTCTTGCGGAGTACTTTTGAGGCCAAGGAGCGCACCTTTGTTAGTAAGCATGCAAAGGAGCTGTCGTCCCAAAAGAGTAGCCTCATCAAGGGGTTGGCTGAAGCTCAAGTCAGCATTATCACACGCCTTAAGCATAAGGCCAAGAGGCATTTTCCTGGTGCTGCTTTATATTGGATGGAGGACCCTAGGGCGCTGCCTGACCCACCGTCTAGTGACAAAGAGAAGGATCTGCCCGAGGTGAGGTTGATGAGGAGCTTGAAGGTGTGGTTGATCCTAGGGGTAAAGGCATGATAGATAGCGTGGCCATTTAAAAATCCCCTATGGGGGTTTGCGATTGTCTCTCTTTCACCTACCACCTCCATTTTTTACCCGTCTTTCGAGCTCTCTGCTACGACGTTTCCTGTTTCACCTAGTACAGATCTTCCTCTAGTTCTAATTGCGAACCCACCCATGGCTTCGACCATCAATTCAGTTGTCAATCTCGCTTTTTGCTTTCGGCATGTCGGGTATGCTTCGTACATCGAGTTAAATAGGCATGCATTCCGATCGGCATCATAGCACCATTTTTAACTCGGGAAAAGCGAGAGAGAGGCATTTGCAAGTGATAGACTTCGACCCTAGCTGTTTCAGCTCAGTACTTGCATCAAGCGTAGCATATGGGTGTTGTAAGTCTTTTATGCATGGAGTAAATATATTATCTTTGACAATTTAGATTACAACACTACATCATGCACTTCTTAAGTACTTCTGCATTCTAACTCCTAAGGATATCTAATCCATCCAGGGTTTGTAGCTTGTAAGTACTTGTGCCGAACTTTGGTGATTTCGTAGGGTTCTTCCCAATTGGGCATTAGTTTTCCTACTCCAGCATTACCTGTCCCAATCTCGGCGTTTCTTAAAACTAAATCACTAACATTGAAGGCTCTAGGCCTTACTCTTTTGTTATGATATCTGGCGATTCTCTGTTTGTAAGCAATAATTTTTTCGTAAGCATCTTCTCTTTTTTTTTCTACCAGATCCAAGTCTTGGTGCTATTCTTGCACGTTTTTCTGATCAAAATAAAATGTCGATCGATAAGAGGGGATCCCGATTTCCACTGGTATTACTACCTCTGATCCATACACTAGTAAAAATTGTGTCTGATAAGTGTCGGCTCTTGGTGAAGTTCGATAAGACCATAAGACGCTTTACAGATCTTCTATCCAACTGGTCTTCACTTTACCCAGTGACTTCTTCAGTCCCATCAGTATGGTTCAGTTGGAAACCTCCGTCATCTCGTTGCTTTATGGATAGATGACCAAAGTGAATTTCAGGTCAATTTTTAGGCCGAAGCAAAAATTTCAGAACATCGAACTGTCAAATTGCTTGTCGTTGTTAGTTACGAAAAATTTGAAGAGACCACATCTGCAGATGATCTCTCGCTAGGCAAAATTTTTTATTTTTTTGGCAATTATTGTTGCTAAAGATTCTTCCTTGATCCATTTGGAAAAGTGGTCAACAGCAACAATAAGAAATTTCATTTATCGTTTGCCTTAGGGAAAAGGACCCAAGATGTCTAGCCCCCATTGGTCGAAAGGTCAAGACACTCCGATCGGTTGCTGGTTTGTCGTAGGCTATCTAATAACTCTATCGTGAATTTGACATTATGGGAACCTTTTGATTCTGTTATGGGCATCTTTGAAGATGTTTGGCCAGTAATAGCCAGTCTGGAGAACCTTTCTTGCGATCGCCCTGTTAACTTCATGAGCTCCATAAATGCCCTCATGGATCTCCTTGAGTATGTAATCGCTTTCATCCTCCATCACACATTTAAGCCAAGGATGGCTGAATGACTTTCTATGCAATTAATCATCAATTATAGAATGGCTGAGAGATTTTTGAGATACCTTTCGAGCTTCATCTTTGTTTACGTGCAATTCGCCCGTTCGGAGGAACCTTTCGATAGGGGTCATCCAAGTGCCACCCTGCTGCTCAATGTCCATCAATTCTGGCTCATCGAGGGAAAAGGAGAGCTATTCTATAGTGGTTACAGCTTCTTCAATTTTGTGTTTATTGGAGGCGGATAATTTGGCTAATCAATCGGCCACTGATGTCTCTTCTCTAAACACTTTCTCTAGGATCTAGGCATAGCCAACCTCCTCCATCTCCTTCAAAGCAGTTTTGATTTTTGCCAAGTATCTTTTCATGAAATCCTCTTTGGCTTCGAAGGCTCCCAACACCTGGCTGGTTAGTTAGGAGTCGCTTTTAATTTTAAGGGTTTCTGGTCATATTGCTCTTGCCAGCCTCAGGCTATGCAATAATGCCTCATACTCTACGATATTATTAGATGCTTTAAAGCTGAGTTGGATTGTGTACCCAATTATGATGCTAAAGGGGCCCTTCATGACTATCCCAACTCTATCCCGAGCACTATTGAAAGCCCCGTCAATGATAATTTCCCACACCATCTGTATAGGCGGTCAATCGATTCTCCATTTGTGGTGAACTTAGCAATGAAGTTAGCTAGGGCTTGGGCATTTATTGCCCTCCTAGGTTTATACATGACATCCCATGATTGCAATTTTATAGCCCAACTCACCATCTTACCCTCCAAGTCAAGCGCCTATAAAATCTTTTTGAGCAGCTGATCCGATCAAACAATGATTGTATGTGCTTTAAAGTACCATCTCAATTTGTGAGTGCACATCATCAATGCCATGATCAGCTATTCAGTTGGACTTTTCTTTAGTTCCAAACCCCTAAGCACCTGGCTGACATAAAAATTGGGAGCTATTGCAACCCTCTTTCTCTAACCAGGATGCCTGCAATTGCTTCCCTGGATGTCGCTAGGTATAAGAAAAGGTTTTCTCCTAGAATCGGCCTCCTCAGTAGAGAGGGGCCATGAGAAATTTCTTCGACTCATCAAACGCTTGTTGACAATCTGTCCCCCACTCAAATGCATCGTTCTTCCTCAATTTCTTAAAGAAAGGTGTGCACCGCTTCGCCGAAGAGGAAATGAACCTTCCTAGAGTCGTAACTCATCCGTTCAGCTTTTGTACATCTTTTACATTTCTTAAGGGCTGCATGTCTAAGATCACCTGTATTTTTTTTAGATTGGCTTCAATCCCTCTCTGTGAGACCATGAAACCCAGGAACGTTCCTAAGGGCACACCAAAGACATATTTTTTTGGGGTTCAACTTCATCCAAAATCTGTTCAAGGTGTCAAAGACTTTTGCTAAGTCAGCAGAGTGTTTTTCGGGACTTTTGCTCTTGACAATCATGTCGTCGATATAAGCTTCGATGTTTTCTCCGATCTGACCTTTGAATATCTTATTCATCAATTGTTGGTATGTAGCTCTAGCATTCTTGAGTCCGAATGGCATTACTTTGTAACAGAAGGTTCTATCATCCGTAATGAAACTTGTCTTTTCCTGGTCCAAGAGCCACATTAAGATCTGATGGTACCCGGCATAAGCATCGAGTAACGAATAAATTGCATGGCACGTTATCGTGTCGACCAGTTGATCTATACTTGGTAAGGGGTAACTATCTTTCGGGCAAGCTTTGTTGAGGTTCGTGAAATCAACACACATCCTAAGTTTTTCATACTTCTTCTTTACAAAGACCACGTTTGCTGGCCATTCTAAGTAGGCCACCTCCCAAATCGTTCCTGCTTTTAATAGTTGGTTGACTTTTCTGAAAAAAATTTTCTTTGATTAGGGGAATGTCTGTGAAGTCTTTGCTTTATAGGTTGGTAGCTAGGGTCGGTATTCAATTGGTGTGTGATGACTTTCGGGTCTATTTCGGGTATGTCCTCCAATTTCCAAGCAAAGGAGGCCTGGTTTATCATCAGTACTTGCATCACTAATTCTTCGACCTTTGCATCCATGCTCACCCCTATCTAAATGCTTTTATTTCATGAGATTTCTCTTGTTTTCACCTCTCCGATCGGGTTCATTCTTGGACGTTCTTCTTTTTTACTTCTTTCAGACTCTTACTTCACTGTGTAGGTTTCTTTGTTTGGCCTAATCATGGAGACATATGCCTCCCGCAATGCCTTTTGATCTCCCCTCAAGATGGCAACGACCCACTTTGTGGGTATCTTCATGACCATATACCGTATGCTAGTGACGAGTCCAGTTTGGAAAAGTAGGGGCCTGTCGAATATCGTATTATAGGCAAAATTCATATCAATTATCATGAATGTTACCTTGCATATGTGGGTGATTGCCTCTTGGCCTAGCTCGACAAACATTTTTGCAGATCCTACGACAAGGACTATGGCATTACCCAATCCTATTAGCGGGGTAGCATTCGGTTGCAACTCTCCGATCAGCAGCCTCATCACTCGGTAAGCTTCGAGTGTTAGGATATTTATGGCGCTCCAGTTGTCCATAAAAATCCTTTTTATAAGGAAGTTATTGACCCTGGCACTAATGACCAGGGCATCTTCGCGGAGAAATTTCAAGTCTCTCGTATCTTCGTGGGAAATAAAGACCGAACAGAGTGTTTCGGATAGGTGCGAAAGGTAGACAACCTTCCCCCTTTTCTTTTGAGAGATATTTTCTCCGTATGATGATCCACCAGCGATTATGTTGATCACCCCGGTATACGGTTTTCATTGACCCGTGCTACTAGGTTTTCTGCGCTCGTCGTCATCATCAGAGCCCAAATCATCTCCCTTTTCAGAGGGTGGCCTACAAGGGCTACTCTCTTTCATAGGGCTTACGAATTTCTTCAACAACCCCCTCTGTATGAGCCACTCTATGTTCTCTTTTAGCAAATGACATTCATCAATCGTGTGACCAATGTCTCGATGAAATTCACAATATTTGCTAGGATCTCTTTTGCTTCACGATCGTTTAGAAAAGCCTCTTAGGCTAGTTCACCTTCTTATGCTTTTCTTTGATCCATATAACGACTTGTACAGGATTAGAGTTAAGCAGAGTAAAAGTTCATGGAGGGTGGCTGGCAGCCCATTTGAGCCTACTTTGCTCGATCTCCTTGCACTTGCCTAAACTCCTAGATGTAGAAGGTCTATCTGGGCTTTTTCTCATTTTTTTGGGTGCCTAAGTCCTCTAGACTGATCGTCCATCTGGGTATTGTAGCCTATCCATTACGCTCGTTCTTCGTCCCCTGTTGGATCGCAAGGCATCATCCAGTTGGATGTGCTGCCTAGCTTTTTCCATCAGATCGAAGAAGTCCGTGGGGGGCTTCGTTGTGAGCGACCTGAGTAGAGGCCGATCGTGGATTCCTCCGACCAGGCATTGGTTGTTGTTTCAATGCTTACATTCCTAACTTTAGACATTACGGCGTGGAGCCTGTCGATGTAGTTTCTAAGACTTTCATCAGACCTCTGATAGAGGTTACACAGGTCATTGACCGATTTTGGCGCTCGTGTCTATACGATAAACCTCATTGTAAATAGGTCATTTAACTGCCTAAATGAGGTGATTGACTCTTCAGGCAGCTCGTAGAACCAATTCAACGCGTCTTTCCTTAATGTAGTAGGTAATATCCTACAGGCAATCCTTTCATCATAAGTGTACACTTGTACCTTCATAAGATACTCCACAATATGAGTGGTTGGGTCAGTTTTACCCGTGTATTTGTCCATGACCACATCCCTCTACCTAGCAAGTAATTCAAAATCTATTATTTCTCGACAGAAGGGGGAGGCTATATTTTCGCAAGTATTGTGTTCAAAGGTGCCTCTTCCCAGGTTTCCCAGGCCAAATTGTTTGAACTTTCCTTTGAACCATTTGTCTTCTTTGCTTTCTGACAACGAACTGCTTTCGCCTTTGACTTCCTTCGAGTGGCGCCTAACGGGAGTGCACATGTATGACAAGTCATCTCCTATAGACGCAGTGGACAAACAGCTCGGCTGGTACGCGGGATCCCTGCTTGAAGAAGTGGTCCCATCAGTTTTATCACTCATCCTAGCGACTAGTGTTTTTGAATACGTGTTTGTTTTGTTACTATATTGCGCCCGCGGTTCACTGATGAAGAGACCTCTGTTCATTTGCCTTCTCAGTTCCTCATTTGTGGCATCGTATCCATAACTCCAAGCTGGATCCTGTGACATCTTACCTTTACAGATAGTCTGGATAATGCTTCTTATGAAATCACCGAGGAGTACCCTCATATCCCTTACTGTAATGGGAGTATTATCGGCTTGTTGTAACATTGCATTGTTGGATTCAAGCAACAGGTCAGCCCTCCTAAGGGACATGTGGGTTTTGCTTTGCCTCTCTACTGGTCTGGAATCCTTCTGACCATCTCTGATTCCATCACTTCTTTTTGGCATCCTATGACCAGACGATTTTGATCTCGTCATGACTCTTAACGAAAGCACCACTTGATAACTTTTGAATTATCAAACTCCTCAGCGAATCAAAGGAAAAGGGATCCAATCATCACTTAGGGACTTGTAAAAAGCCTTACCCGGTCGATCCGGGCGAAAGTACTCCGAAGCTTAAGTTAACGACTTAAAGATATAAGAATCTTATAGAGAGAAGGGGTCTCACAATTGGCGTACCTGGATCCATTATTCATTGGGCCATTTATAGAGAGTATGAGAGTATACTCGAGTGCCTAAGTAGGGCTACAAAAATGTCAGAGTAGGAGAACGACAACATGATAGTGAGCAGGTGAGAGGAGTGGGGCTTTGCAGTACAACATCAGATTGACAAGACAATCGGTCCTATCAATCCGATTGATTTAAATCAGCTAGCTTTCCAATGTTGTTAGTCACGCGTTAGACATCTCTGAAAATTAGGACCTTTGGGTTTTGGGCTCAGGCCCCTTTTGAGTTCAGAAGGTAAAAAGGGGTGTCATCACTTATATATATATATATATATATATATATATATATATATATATATATATATATATATATATATATATATATATATATATATATATATATATATATAATGTAATCGTTTTATTTAAAAGAGAAAAGTTCTAGAAAAATTAAAATTAAAAAAATTACAGATAGTGTTGATTAGGACTGGATAGAAAATTGAAAAATTGTTAATCAGCTTTTAAAATTGAGTCAAAATTTGTTTAGTAGTTAATTAATATGATTGAATGCCGATTTTAATTTTTAAGATTTACTATTAATGGATTTAGATTTGAACTTAATATTTGATTAAACGGTTCTTATATGTAATTTTCCATATGTATATGATTCATATGGCTAATTTTTACATTTTAATAAAAATTACCATTTTACTATGAGTATATTTTAATCTTTAATCACTAAAGTAATTCATCCACTTGTTAATATTGACAAGTAATACTTTTCATCCCACTATAAAAAATAACTTTTCAATCCTACCCGTGACCTGAGATTTTACTCGAATTCATTTGAAAAATAAGTGATCCAATCCGAAAATGACACAAAAAAAAATTTAAAATCAAAAAATTGATCCAAAATAATCTAAATCTGTCTGACTCGATCCATTTGCTATGTCTACTTTTTTTCTTCTTTTATTGAAAACATTCGACATTTTTAATTCATAAGAATAACAATTTATTGAAGTATATTAAATATTCTAATTGTTACTTTCTGTTTTTAAAAAAGGATTAGGAAATGAGATTGATTCATACACGCTCCTGTCCATTTAAAGAGATTAGGAAATGAAATTAACCCAAATTGAAAAAAATATCGGTTCGCAGTTAATTCGATTGAATTGGTCATTTGAGTCCAATTTTTAAAAACATGATCAATAATACAATAAAAAATGCTTTTTTTAGAAGAATTAAATCTCTTGAATTTTTTTTTTATATAATTAAATCTCTTTATTTTTATTATATATGTACAGTTAATTTTTTTTAACAAAATTGAATTAATTATGAGAGTTTTAAATTTGAAGCTTTTACAAAAATATACAGAAAAAAAATAAAAATAACAGAAAATACAACCATTTCATAATTTTTTCATTAATACAATTTTTTAAATTTTCAATATCAAAAATACAACTTATCTTTTCAAAAATATAACTTTTTACTTTCTATTCCGTTGTACGGTTCACTCTCTGTAAGTGAAGCCCGCAACAGCTAATCTCTTACATTCAATGCCGAACCTCATCTCCCTCGCTCATTGTTTGGGCCTAATCTGAATACCTTCGACAATAAGTCCACATTTCAAATAATCACCGATCACCTCTTTTAAACCCATTTCCATCTCCACATCTTCTTCTCCGTCGTTATAAAAACACCCAATTTCAATCTCTATCCACCCACTTCCCTCTCACAAACACTGTTATTGCTTCCATGGAACCTTGATCTTGATGATTCTTTCTTCTTCAAACCACAGTTACTTTCTATCTTCTTCTGTCGGCGGCGTAAGTGCACTTTGCCTTGTGATTTCAAGTTCCCAACTTTAACAAATACTTCCGATGGTAATGTGTCTAATCCATAAGCAAGATCAGCAAATTTCGCTAGCAGATAAGCTCCATATTCTGTTCTTGGAGATAGCTTCTGGGTATTGATTTTCCCACTTATTTGGACCCAACATATGGTTCCAAGTTTTGCAACTTTTGAGAATCTGATCTCACCAACAAATTAAACAAAATCAAGATTCCAATTTTCATGCTTCAATTGATTTGTAAAGGAAGCTAGGGTTAATTTTATCTATAATAAAATTTGATTTACAAAAATATTTTGAAATTTTATCACTGTTAATTAAAAAAACAAAAAATAGTTAAATTAAAAATTTGAAACATGATCGTTGAACTGACAAGATAAATCAGTTTAAAATTTTATAAAAATAGCACATGAAATTTATTATATCATGGCACATGAATATTAAAATTAAATTGATTTGTCATGCAAGTACTGTAACGTCGAATTTTAATTTTTCGACTAAAATAATTTTATTGATATTATTATAAAAATTGAAATATTTTTATAATTCTTTTTACAACGGAACATAAATACGATAATTATAAATGAAATTAATATGCAAGATTGCAAAATTTAACCTGGAGTGGAGATTGGTTTTCCAGGCCTAGTAGAGAGGATTAGTAGCACAGAAGATTGAAAGATCCCTTTATACAATTTCTTTGTATGTTACGTATACATTATGTGTACTTGATGTGCACATAGTGTATACAGTTTGTTTACTTGATGTATACACAACGTGTACTTAGTGTATAGAATGTGTGTATTTGATATACACAATGTGTATTATATTGTGTAATAATAATATAATGCTTAATAATGTTTCTTTGTATATTTATTATAATTATCCAAATAAACATTTGTTGTATATTGTGTACTTTGTATACACTGTGTGTACTTGATGTATACACGGTGTGTACTTTGTGTATATACAGTGTGTACATGGTGTATATAGTGTGTGTGCATGACATATACACATTGTGTACTTATTGTATACAATATGTGTACTTGATGTATACACTGTGATTTTTATATTAAATTCGTGTATACAATGTGTGTACTTGGTGTACATATGGTCTGTACATGTTGTATACACAGTGTGTACTTGCTGCATACACCTTGTGTAAATTTGTAAACACATTGTGTACTTGCTGTATACACAGTATGTATTTGATGTATATACAGTGTGTACTAGCCGTATATATAACATTTTTAAGTCCTTTTTGCTATTTAGGCACCAAAATCCAAATTCCTTAAATATTAGTTGCAAAGACTCAAAGGCACCCTTGATTGTGGACTTCCATATCTGCCAGCATGAGACAATAAAACTTGAATGATCAATGGTGTCTCCTTTGATTGACATCCTTCATTTGATAGATAATTAGCAAATAGCAATTTATTATGCTCAAATTTTTAACTTGAATTATTATAATGCCAAATAAATGGGGCTGAGACTATACTAAAGGTTGCAAGGGTAAATAATGGATACATGACTAGTGGAAGTTTTACCGAACAAGATTGCATCATCAGCTAGAAGGAGATAACCACTGTGGAAATTGATCCAAATTTAAATTATATTTATTAGCTTGAATATGAATATGGAATGTAGTTTAATGGTAATAGTATACACATCAATCTTTATAGCTTGGCAGCTTTGAAACCTATTAACAATCTTATTATTTTTTATTTTTTATTTTTTATATTGATTCAATATAACTATGTAGTTAACATTTTGCCTTTAAAGGGCAGTTAACTATGTAGGCGATTTTCGAGCATGAAGAACAGCCTAGTTATCCATTAATAGAACATCTCCTTTCTGCCAAGGCATGGCAATACTTTCATCTTCGAGAATTTTTAAACAATCATAAATGATTTCTCCTGGCAATGGTGTACCATACATAAAAGTTACTGCCTTTACAGGATCATTTCTGTTTAGATAGTTTCACTGCTTGAATAATCAGCAGAAGAGTTCATATCTTTCTCTTTGCTTTCAATAATCTGGCATATAGAGTAAGTAATTATAATAGAATGGTGTTTAACTGGAGCTGAATTTTCAACAATATCAAAAAAATGATACCACTCTGAATATCGTGTGAGACCTACTGCTGCGCACATTCATGTCTCACCAAAGTGGCGATTAACTAGAAAACTAAAGCCTATTATATAAACCTTCTCCTGATGCCATGAGCTGGAGCACTTGTTCTGCATTATTCACAATTTCCTCTCGAAGGCCTGCAACAAATATACCACGCTGGAAAAGATAACATTTTATTGAAGTGCACAATTCCAAACACATAAGAGTTCTAAAGTTTCTGCAAGGATAAAACCTCCAAACTCTCATGTATTTGCAATTTCTGGTTCTCCACAGAAAAATATCATTAATTTCTTCATTATATATTTCCATATAGGGAACCCTTATCAGAAACACCATGTGAGAAATCTACTCAAAGAACAGTAAACTCAAAAACCACACTCATTGTAAAAATAATAAAGAAATTGGAAGAAGCCGTCGTAGGAGGTTACCATCTTTATTTTCTTAAATATATCCTTTACTGCTCGATGAATATTTCCTGGATCATCTTCAAAACCATTCATGGTGAAAGTCTTACCACTACTTGTTTGTCCGTAAGCAAATGCAATACCTTATTAAAAAATTAAACTCGATTTAAATTATGCATTTATGAAAAAATCAAACAGATAAGCAATTGTAGAACATACAAGGGACAAAAACCAAAGAAAAAAAGGCATACCATTGAAACCTTCAACAGCTGCGTGGATAATATCCTTAGTGAGAAGCTCACTAAAAAAAGTTTAGCCGAATGCATAAAATGATAATGCAGTTTTTATTAAGGGAAAAACAGTTGTATTTATGAAAACAAGAATTCAAAAAAGTAAGATTTATGAAAAACAAGAGGAGGTGGTTGTATTTTTTGAAAAAAGGGAAAAAACTTGGCATTTGGGGTAATTTTCTCTTTAAATTTTCTAAAAAACATTGGGTTATTCTGATGCTATTATAAACCCATTCGGATAAGTTACAGACCAATTCGTTCCTATGATTGCTATGGCACTATTCATGTATTCCCATACATAAACTTTTTTCTCTATTAAAATTAATTTGAAATTTTTCAATTTAAAAAATAAAGGAACGATATTGGTTCATATTGTACGTACCATTAAGGGAGGGATATGCTAATTAACTTTTATTTGCCAATAATGTTTAAACTTGTCTTTTGTGGAGTTTGGAGATCCAAAACGGAGGGAGTGAAATACACTTTTTTGGGACCCAAAACTACAAATATCAACATCTGCACCAAAATCGTACTAAGAGTAAGTGGATGACATGAAAGATTTGGATTGCGGCCCACAAAACCAAATCGGTTACAAGTTAGCCATCAACGGCCCAAAAAACTATTTTCTACTGTTGGATTACGGTCCGCCCGGAGCATGAACCCATTTACGGGCTTTGAGTTGCAAGATCCAACCAGATCAGAAACGTGAATGCGTAAAGTTATCCGACCCTCTCATCTCGTTGAATCAATCACAAGATAAAACGGTGTCGTTGTGAGAAGCACCGAATCATTTCCTCTCCCATGCTTCACTTCAACAGAAAAAACAGTGGCGAGTGGATAGGAAGCAGAGTGATAAAATTAAGTTCCATGATTTTTGTTGTTCCTTAGAAAACAAAGTAATGGCTTCGATAACATCGTGTACAACCCATCTTCATTTCACTTCCCAACCTCAAAAGACTCCAACTTTTTTGCCCAGATTTAGTTCCCAGTTTCTGGGTATCCAAAATAAGGTTGGTCGGGTAAAATCCAGAAGAATCGGACCCTCTAATGGGGCAAGAGTAAAGTGCTGGTTCAAATTTGGTAAAAATGGTGTTGATGCTGAAGGTGCTGGAATTTATGGCAGTCAATCACGTAATGACTTTGATAGAGATGATGTTGAGCAGGTATTCTTTGGATATATGTGTAAAATTCATTCTTTGGCTCTGGTTTTGGAATCGGCTTAATTGCATTTTGGGATTGAAATAAATTTCCTGATATGTGCTTAATTTTCCATGCTACTCAACTAATTGTAACCTGCTAGTGAATTCTGATATGAAAAAAGAGCTAGCCATTGCTTTTGGTAGGAAAAATAGAGCATAAATGGCCGCTTTGTTGGCTCAAGAGATGAATTTTATTGTTCGTATTGACTGGATATTGTCCCTTGTTCTTCTGTTTTTGGTTAAAAGTTTCTCAAATTGCTGACTGTTCAATCACAGCTATTGACTTGTAATTTGAGCTATTTGTACATTATTAAAATTGACAAATTAATTATTAGCTCCTTTCCACCCTTATTTGAGAAGAAGCAGATTTGGAAGCTTACTGCAGTTGATCAGCGGCATTCAGTGGTCAAGATTAAGAAATTGTAGACAATAATTGTAGGGCAGTTTAACTGAATCAGGCCACTATCAATGACAATCCCAGTGATCTAACTACCACGTGCAATCCAATCATCATTTTAAAATAATATTGAGCATTTAGAAGTTACATTAGTTGTTAGTGGTGAAGAAGGAACAGGGCATTGTGCCCTCACATGATGATGGGGAGATTCGTACCCGATGGAGAGTAACCAGCACCAAAGACCCAGTGCCTTCATGCCATTTAACTGTGTCAATTGAGAACCTTATGCCTTGATCTGAATGTTTTACCGATCAAATATGTTTGGAAAGATGTGTATTTTCATGTATAAATGACCAAAGTTTTGGTGCTATTCACGTGGGTTACATTAATACGTATAGTGATTGTGAAAGCGAGAAATTTGTTGTGATTTGTAGTACTTCAACTACATGGGGATGCTTGCGGTTGAAGGTTCGTATGATAAGATGGAGGCTCTTCTTAATCAAAATATTCATCCGGTGGACATCTTATTATTGTTGGCTGCTTCAGAAGGTGACAAGCCAAAGATTGAAGAGTTGTTGAGAGCAGGAGCAAGTTACACAGTCAAAGATGCAGATGGACGGACTGCGCTTGATAGAGCTAATGAAGAAATCAAGGAATTCATACTTGGCTTTTCAGTTCAGAAGGCATGATTTGCTTTCATTGTCTTTTTACAGTCATGCCTCATTTGTATGTTTTAAGCATTTACTACTTACGTTCTGTCAAAAAAAAATGCTTCAATCTTTTAATGGCTATGATTGATCCAAGGATTGCATTAGTTTATGTATTCATGTGATTACAGAAGGTGAAAGATTAATATGTCCGCTGCTCTTGCAGTCAATAGTGATGTTCTCTTCACAGGCTAAAAAGGAGAATATATTTGCAATGCACATTTGATTTGATATATTTAATGTTAGATTAATTTAATAATCATAAAGGTGTAGTTCAGATTGTTTGGGTTGATTTTAACATAAGATGGGTCCAAGATAATAGTTATTGGGTTTGTAAAGGATATTAGAGTTATTGGAGTTTTATTATACGAGGAAAATCTCTCTCCCTTTAAGTTAATAGTTGTGAAAATATAAAAAAAATACATTCTTGCACCATTAGAAAATAATGAAGTAAAGAAAAAGAATGAGGGAATGGATAATTTTTTTGCCTAGAGAAGATGTTTGCAATAAAAAAAAACAAAGATCTATCATTGTAGACACATATTAAACATGGGACAAGGTTAGTATTTCTTTCTATTTTTTTTATGGTATGAATTCTAATTGAATGGGTTGAATCAATTGTATTATAAATTAATGATCTTGGAAGAATTTGGGGCTTGAAATATTGTTTAGAATAGTAAAATTTAAATTATATATGATTCGCATTAAAGTTAACCTTAAAATACATGGTCGTCACTAATATTGCTTAAGGTTATAGAATTCAATTAAAATTATTTTAATACGTCTGCTATAATTTTACATGAATCAAATAATTGATTTCATGCGTATTTTGGTTTTTTTTTCAATTGGTTTCATAATTTGTTTATTGCAACTATTGAATATCATGGTGTTCTTGAATCAAGAATGAATCTTATAGGTAATAATTATGAATGGTTCATGGTTAAATTATTAATTATATTGAGATTATATTATTGGTGAAATATTTGAAATTGGGTTAATTCAAATTTTGGTTGAAAAGCATACATTGTTTGGGGTTGAAGTTTGCTAGAAACTGTGACTTTCTTTTTGGAAAACAAAAGGTTGAAGATGGTCAATTACGTTTTGCTTCTTATAAACAAAAGGTAGAGAAAGTAATTTCAGTTAATCAAGAGAAGATATTTTTCTGATGTGTTAACTACGCCGAGTCCAAGTCCACGGTCTGCTTCTCCAATTCAGAGATCTGTGCAGCATTTAGATGAGAATTTGAGTGATGATGATCAATTTTACAAGACACTGTATGTTATGCTGAACGTGTACCTTTTATACTTTGCTTTGCTAATGTTTTTGCCACCTTCAAGTTTGGTCGTTTCATTTAATTTCAATTATTATCCACTTTTATCATTCAGTATTTGTAATTTCAGTCATTCAGTTTTTGAAACTTAAGAATCTTTGTTGATTGCAGTGTGGCTGCTGATCCTTACAAGTACAACATGCTTCCTCCCCTCCCAGCGCAACGTAATCTCACGCCACCTCTCACACTCTATCCTCAACAGCCAGTTTAGGTCACTCAGAATTACAGCTTCCCAACATTTTCCCTCTTTAATTCCCTAGAAACAGATAGCACTGCCAGATCGAAACGTTTGGATATTAATGTCTAATGATCTCCTCAGCTTATTTTGCTAGGTATTAATTTTTTGAAAAGGGATTGTATAAACAATATTTTTGTTCATACAATAGTTTTTTTGGATGTTAACTCTACATTTCTAATTCATTACAATATATATATATATATATGAAACATTGTGATTATTATTTATGTATGTATCTATTATTTATGAATTGTATAATATAATTAAATTAACAGGATTAAAAAATTTATTTATTTTGAAATCAATAGAAATCATTTACCTTTTAGAGACTAGATTAGAGACCAAATATTGGTCGTTATTAACCTTTTAGTGACCGTTATATATGGTCCTTAAAAGTTGGTCCTAAAACAAAATGGAAATAGGATAAAATCTTGTCCTTTGTGAATTTTAGGGACTGAATTTCAAGTCTTTAAAAAGTTTGATTAGTCAAGTGGGCTAATTATTTGGAACAAGAAATCCGGTCTTTAATAATTTTTAAAGACCAATTACTCTCATCCTTAAAATGTTTTAGGAACTAGATTTTCAGTCCCCAAAAGTTGCATTGGTCACTTGAGGATAATTAATATGGACAAGAAATTTGGTCCTAAATACTTTTTAGGGACCGAATTATTTCTAGTCTTTAGAAACTTTTAAAGTCCAACTGCATATCTCGTCTTTGATAGTCATTAGTGGCAAAGCTTTTAAAGATCAGTTGAAAACCAGATTTTTGGTCCCTATTGACCTTTAAGAACCAGTTTTGCACTTTTAAGGACTAGATTTCTTGTCCTTAAAGTTCATTTTGCTTGTAGTGTATTCACTCAAGAACTATTGTGACTTGAGCATTGATAAGAATCCAATCCCATCTAAATAATCCATGACATGTAACAATTCTGAAAAATGGCTTAATGCTTTGAAAAAAGAGTTATAATCTATAGATGACAATCAAGTCTGGGAATTAATTGAGTTACCTGAAAGCTCAAAGCAAGTGGGCAAAAGGGACTCCAAAGGTAAGATTGAAAGGTATAAAGTCAAATTTTAGCCAAAGGTTATACTTAGAAAGATGACATTGACTTTAAAGAGACCTTCTCTCCAGTTTCAAAGAAAGACTCTCTAAGAACTGTTATGGCATTAGTAGCTCATTATAATTTAGAACTTTACCAAATGGATGTAAATACTGCTTTTTTGAATGTTGACTTAGAAGAAAAATTTTATATGGACCAACCGAAATATTTTGTGACTGTAGAAAATAAAACTATGGTGTGTAAATTAAAGAAGTCAATATATTGTTTGAAACAAGTTTTCTGATGGTGGTATCTTAAGTTTAGTGATACCATTACCTTATATGGATTTGTAGAGAATATTATTGATAGGTGTATCTATATGAAGGTCAGTGGGAGCAAGTTCATTATTTTGGTGCTATATGTTAATGATATTCTTTTATCTGCTAATAATTTAGGCTTGTTATATGATGTAAAGAAATTTTTCTTTAATAACTTTAAAATAAAAGATATGAGTGAGGCATCCTGTGTGATTTGAATATAAATATTCTATGATAGGGCACAAAGATTGCCAAGGTTATCTCAGAAAGGATATATCAATAAAGTATTAGAGATGAAAAATTGCTCAGCAGAGGTAGTTCTAGTTTAGAAAGGAGATAAATTAAGTGAAATGTGATGTTCCAAGAATGATTTGGAACAAAAAGAAATGGAATATATTCTCTATATATTTGTATTTGGGACTCTGATGTATATTCAAACATGTACTCGGCCAGATACCAGTTTTGTTGTTGTAATGTCAGGCCATTATTAAAATAATCTCGGAATGGACCACTAGAAAGCTACAAAGAAAATACTTAGATATTTACAAGGCATAAAGGATTACATGCTTACATACAAGAAATCAAATCACTTAAAAGTGATTGGTTATTTAGATTCAGACTACACTAGTTGTTTAGACTTAAAGAAATCTACTTTCGATTCTCTATTCCAACTAGCAAGAGGGACAATTTCTTAGAAGAGTGGAAAACAATTTGTGATTGCTACTTCCACTATGGAGGTTGAATTTGTGGCATGCTTTGAGGCCACTATTCATGCATTGTGGTTGCAAAACTTTGTCTTAAGACTAAGTAATTCCGCTAATAATTTATTGTGATAATTTCACAGCTATCTTCTTTTCTAAAAGTGACAAGTATTCTAAGGGTGCTAAACTCATGGATTTGAAATAATTGGCCGTCAAAAAAGAAGTGCAAAAATATAAAGTGTCAATTGTACACATTGGAACTAATTTAATGGTAGTAGATTCATAACTAAAAGGTTACTACCTAAAATTTACTGCTCGTGTTGAGAAGATAGGCATTATAGATAAGTCCTTGTTAGTATGAGATCATGTTATGTATATACACATGTTTGGTTATTTGCTATTATTGTTTTGACTCTTATGATTCAATTAAAGTTATGTTTTTATTTATTTGTTAGTTGTTACATTATGTTATATACATGCATTTTTTTATTGGGATGACAAATTATGTTTTATGAAGACATTAAAGTTGAGAATTACAGTATTTCTCGATTATGATTATTTTGATCAGTTGAGTTGATTGTGTGATATATAGAATGACTCATATCATTAGATGACTTGTGACCATCATGATACTATCAGTTCAATTTATTCAAGTTTGATGACTTGATAAATTCAATATATGGTGCGCATTTAAAGTATATTATTGGATCATCAAATTGTAACATGGGCCAAGTGAGAGATTGTTAAATTAATTTAATAATCATAAAGGTGTGACCCGTTGATTTTAATTAAGGTGAGTCCAAGATAATGGTTATTGGGTTTTTAGGGAACACTAGAGTTTTATCATACAAAGAGAATCTTTCCCTCTAACTTCAATAAGTTAATAGTTAACAAAATTATATAAAAAAAATTACGTTCTTCCATTATTGGAAAAGAATGAAGAAAAGAGAAAGAAAGATTGGATAAATTTTTTGTGCAACTGGGTGTTTGTAATAAAAAAGAATAAAGATTTATCATTGTAGACACATATTAAACATGGACCAAGGTTAGTATTTTTTTTTTCTCTCTCTTATAGTATGAATGCTAACTGAATGGGTTGAATCGATCGTGTTATAAATGATTTTGGAAGAATTTTAGACTTGAAATATTGTTTAAAATATTAAAATTTAAATTACATTTAGACTACATAAAACAAAAGAGATGATGTGCTATGAAATTTACCAGATGTATTGCGATAAAATATTTTTATTTGGATGACTACTTATATTTACATATTATTTATTTACTGTATAACTTGATTTGTTTTAAAATTTATTTATTTTCTGTATAGACTAAATCTTTTTATATGGATCAAGTTTTTGTGCCTTTAAATATTGTTTAAAAGCATAATTTCCATTTTCATCTATATTTCTCTTTTAATTTTACCTTTTATTTATGGGAGATTTTTTTAAATAATGTATTTTAAACAAATATTTGATAAAATAGAACATGTCAGAAATTATTTATAAATTTAGAGTTTGGATAAAAGACGCAACGGTCTACTGCGTCATTATGTCAAAGTCAGCATATAGTTCTGGAATGGAAGACACAGCTACCTGCAGTGTCATCCATCACCAACAATCGTATTAACATAATTTGGGTCCCTACACTGACCTAGAAGGCCATTGCCACATCACCGTTGTAGTTCTCGTGGTAGAATTAAAAAAAAAACGGAATCTGTTTCAATAAATCCGGATTTAGGAAAAGTAAAAATATTATCTAATCTAATTGGTAGACTTATTGAGGAAATATATTTGTTTTAATTGATATCTTGATCTTTAATTTCTGTTTGCTAATATAAATATGGACTTATATTAGATTGTTTTCTTGGGTTTTAAGCCGATAAAGTGGGTCTGCAATCATTTTTACCGCTTGATTATGTTTCCTTTTTCAAAATTTCTTGCTCTAAAATATTTTTAAATAATGTTATTTGAAATTTTTTTAAATAATATTGTTTGAGAAATTTTTAAATTTATGACACGCACCATAAATCGAACTTTTTATTCAACTAACATTAAAAAAAAGCATTAAAATTATGAATTTCACCAAATATTTTTTAAAATACATTATTTTAAAAAAGGGTTAATTACAAAAAAAAATGTCCTAACTATAGAGTTCTTTTTAAGGTTTAAACTAAATTTCAAAATATTACAATTCGGACAGTCAACTTTGAAATACCTTTCAATATTGAAATTTCGTCAATTAAACTGCTAGTTTAGACAGAAAAAGCTGACTGGATGCCTAGGTGAATTTCCGTCGCTAAAAAATATTTAGATGCTAACTACACTGCCACGTTACTTTACTCTTTCCAAGACAATTAGCGACGAATTTTCGGTCGCTAATAATATTTAATTTTTTATATTTGACTTAATTAAAATTTATAATTATATTTTATACATAAATTAAATTATTTAATATTACCTTTATTTATATTTGGTACAAATATAAAATTTGATTCTAAATTTTTCAAAAAACAAAAAATACACCTTTATTGTATTAGTATAAAAAAAATTATTATTATTATTATTATTAAGAACACATATCAATGGCGAAAAATTTAAGCATTGGGTTCCTTGCTACAATCGTGATAGCTGCTGTGATTCAATTCTCAGGGGGGCAAACAACCCATACGGTGGGTGGTACCTTAGGCTGGGTCATTCCATCCGGTGGTGCTACTGTTTACTCCACTTGGGCTGCTAACCAAACTTTTGCTATTGGTGACGTCTTCGGTAAGAATGCAAAATTAATTATATTTTTTTCACAATGAATACGAGCGACAAAGCGCCGAATAATTAATTTTTTTTTTTTGAAATTATGCAGTGTTTAATTTTATGATAAACCAACATGATGTAACTAAAGGGAACAAGGCCAATTATGATGGTTGCAGCACTAGTAATGCTATTTCAAGGGTAACTACCAGCCCTGCAAGAACCACCATTAATGAAACCGGCGAGCATTATTTCATCTGCGGTGTTACTGGCCACTGTGCGGCTGGTCAAAAATTGATGATCAATGTTAGTAATGCTACAACTTTAGCTCCAACTCCCCAACCTTCTGTTTCTGCTCTTCAACAAGCCACTCCTTCCCCGATTACTAGCCCATCACCTGCACCTGTTTCTACTCCACCACCATCACTAGTCACTGCTCCTTCACCTGCACCAACTGGGTCTGATCAGACTTACGCGGTGGGTGACAACCAAGGCTGAAGTATTCTTGCTAATGCTGCTCAATTTTACCGGAATTGGGCTTCCGGCAAGAACTTCATGCCTGGAGACATCTTAGGTGAGCATAAAAATATTAAGACAAATACAGTACTTAGATTGTTCTTTGATTAAAAAAAAATCTGAGGTCCAAATTAATGATCCAGGCATTAATCATCAATTCTGAGGTTCGAATTATTAATAATAATAATAATAATTTTTTTCATACTAATACAATAAATATTTATTTTTTTGTTTTTAGGAAAATTTAGAATCAAATTTTATATTTGTACCAAATATGAATAAAGATAATATTAAATAATTTAATTTATGTATAAAATATAATTATAAATTAATTATAAATTTTAATTAATTCAAATATAAAAAATTATAATAAAAAATTAAATATTATTAGCAACGGAAATTTCCGTTGCTAAATTCATGTCGGCCTCCTCTTTGTCAGAATTGGTCCACCTAGACATCCAGTCAGCTTTTTCATCTAAACTAATAATTTAATTAATGGAGCTCCAACATTGAAAGGTACTTCAAAGTTGAGTGTCCGAATTATAAGATTTTAAAGTTTAGTACAAATATTGAAAAAAATCATATAATTGAGGTCTTTTTTTTTGTAATTAACCCTTAAAAAATTCTTCCTTTATTTATAATAAAATAAAGTTGTATGTGTTGTAGAATATTGTCCGCTCCCAAGAAATAATTTTAGGATACGAAAATCTTCCACCATTTGACAGGCTATTCTAAAATTGAATGTTAGGCATATGACCAACAACAATAATTTTACCTAACCCAATAATCTATGTCTAATCTAATTTAATATAATATACACAGTAAAATATAATAAAATATGTGATATTTATTTTATTGATAAGTGCCGTTTTAAATGTAATTCTTTATAACTCTCAAATACTTATTCTCCCATTCCATAGCATATGGTCTTATAACTTCAATGATTTTACGGTGTAGATGTTGATGACCTCTCTTTTTATGTCTTGTAGTAATTATTTCTTTGGAATTACGGTCTTTACCACAATGAACAGTTCATAAATCAAAATATTTCGTGCATCTTATGTATTTTCGAACGAGTATGAGTAATTGTTGAATTCTATAATAACAAATTACATGAAGTCGGGTATTATAATTTTGCTAGTGTAAAAAAATATGATAGATGATTAAATATAAATACTGTTTACTAAACGGACTTTAACCACAATTCATCTAATATGATAAAATTTAGTTTTTTTTTTTGTACGATTATAGAATTCATTTTTTTCCTTTTGTTTCATCTCATCATTATATGCCACTAAAATGGCACACTGTCATTAGGAATCAAATGTCACAACTCCGAAAACTATTAAGAACTTTTTCTATTCACTTAGCTTTACAGAGAAATTTTCTGTTATAAAAATTAGACAATATGAAGATGTCATAAATATTGTGTAGGTTTTAGGTAGTACGCAAGTGCCAATATCATCATATTAAATGTTTGCTCAAATTAAAGAAGCATATAGTACAGGGTAAAGAGTAGACTGTGCAACATGAAAATTGAAACCATATCAAACTCAGTTTGTACAAGAGATTAGCCACTGGTCACTTCATCAGCCAAAACTTCTCCCAATGTTATTGCAGAGAATGACTTTATCAAAGGCCGCCATTTAGTTACTAATTGCTGTGAACAAACTTGCCTCATTGTTGGTCGAAATTGAGGATTGTAACTCAAACACGTAAATGCAAGTTTTACAGCATTTATCACTCCTTCAGCAGTTTTAGTCTGAGGAGGCAAGAGGCGTTGATCAATAATGTCCTTCAGCATTGTCTGTTGACCAATTGGTGAAGACAAAGAAGATGAAGAAGATAACGATAAAACAGATGAGATGAGATCTTTAGGATGCATTCCCATTATTATTTCTAGTGTTACTACACCAAAACTGTAGACATCACATGTTTCATCTACTTTCATGGTATATGCTAGCTCTACAAAAGAAAAACGAGAAGTTTTTCATTAGTATTTTGTCAATAATCATTAACAAAAACCTGAACAGATATAGAATAAATAATGGAGTTTTGAGATCTGTAAATATATATGATGAATATGTAGATGAAATCATCAAGGTATGCACCTGGAGCAGTATACCCGAATGTGCCTGCAAATGATGTCCAATTTGATGAGTCAGGCATCAATAGCCTAGCTGTGCCGAAATCAGATACATGGGCCTCGTAGTCTGAATCCAGCAACACATTATTACTGGTAATGTCTCGATGAATAATTGGAGGCACACAATCATGGTGCAAATATGACAATGCATTGGCTATTCCTTCAACAACGTGTAGCCTTTTGGTCCAGTCCATCTCCATTGCTTCTTCTCTGTCACTTAATACCTTTCGCAAACTCCCTCTTTCAATGTAGTTGTAAATCAAAAGAGAGAATCTGGGATTTGAATAGAACCCATAAAATTTCACAATATTTCAATGATGAATGTTCGTCAATGCAACAATCTCACTTGTAAATGCTTTTAAATCAATTTGGGACGGGTGAAGTTTTTTTACAGCAACCACTCGGCCTGGTGATATCACGGCTTTGTAGACAATTCCATACCCTCCTACTCCAATACAATACTTGGAGTTGAATCCTTCTGTCGCCTCAACAATGTTTTCATATCTAAAATCTTGGCCAGGACCCCAAATCACATAATTAGCTTCAGCACATGCCTCACTCCTCTTAGCCCTTCCATTTCTATTTCTTTGGTAAAGAAAGAAGAAACCTCCAGCCAAAATAACCAGCAGAAACAGACTGCCCAAAACTGGAAGAATAATAAGGTTAATTATCTTCTTATCACTTTTGCCCACATTGTTGTTGATTGCAGGAACAATACATGCCTTTAATGCACTATTATTACCACAGAGGCCTGTATTGTTTCTAAGTGCATCAAATGAAGCCTGGCGAAAGGCTTGAGTGTTGGGAATTTGACCTTCTAAATTATTGTAAGATATATCCACCTCTACCAAGCTAATTAAATCATTAAATGTACTTGGGATAGAACCTAACAGCAAATTGTGAGAGAGGTTTAATATCTCTAGTTTATGCAAGTCTCCAAGTTGCTAAGGAATGTTCTTCGTCAACAAATTGTGACGGAGATCGAGGCTTTGTAGGGCTTTCAAGTTACTAATCTCCCATGGAATTGTTTCTGCAAATTTGTTGTTGCTAAGATTTAAGAACAACAGTTTTGAGCATTCGCCAAGCTTTTCTGTGATTGAACCACTTAGCTTGTTGGCTGCCAAGTTAAGAAGTTCAAGTTCAGATAGCATGTTTATTTCTTGAGGAATAGTACCTGAAAGTTTGTTACTGTTGAGAAGAAGGCGGACTAACTTCAACTTTCCTAGCACTTTAGGAATCTCTCCAACAAGCTGATTTGAAGAGAGATCAAGCCATTGCAACTGAGTTGCATTCTCAAGAACTTGTGGAATTTGACCAGAAATGTTGTTCTTTGAGAATTTCAGTGTCGACAAGTTGCGAAATTGCTCAAAATTCCATGAAAGTTCACCATGAAATTTGTTGTCGCTCAAATCTGCATAGTTCAAATGTGGATATGTGCCAAAATCTTCAGATATGTTTCCTGTGAACTGATTTCTTTCAAGCCTGAGTCTTATCAAGCTGCTACAATTTTGCAAGCTTTTTGGTATGGGACCTATGAAATAATTTTCATAAGCAGAGAGATACTGAAGATTTCCACTAGCACATATATCCGGAGGCAAATGACCAATGAACTTGTTTGAAGTTATTTGCAAGATATTGAAGTTAACAAGGTTGTTCATATCAGAAGGAAGAGTCCCAGAAAGATCATTCTCGCTAAAATCCAAACCTGATAGGTTTCTTAGGTTTCCTACAGAAGACGAAACAGAACCGTTAAGATTATTAAAGCCCAGTGCAAGTTCAACAATTGACGTCAACATTCCAATTTCTTCAGGTATGGAGCCAGACAAGCTGTTCATATTAAGATAAGCAATTGATAACTTTGTCAAGTTTCCTATAGAAGCTGGGATTGCACAAATAAGATTACTGGAATGCAAATGAAGATCGGTAAGTGATGTCGACATTCTAACTTCTTGTGGTATGCAACCAGATAATTTGTTTGTATGAAGATAAAGAATGGATAGGTTTGTCAAGTTCCCCAGACAGCCTGGGATTTCACCAATCAGGTTATTTTCTGACAGTTGAAGGTCGGTAAGAGATCTCAAAATTCCAAGTTCTTGAGATATTGAACCAATGAGTTGATTTCTATGAAGGCGAAGGATTGATAATTTAGTCAAATTTGCTATAGAAGTTGGGATTATACTAGTTAAATGATTTTCTGATAAATCAAGGAAAGCGAGTAAGCTTAATTTTCCAAGTTCAGGAGGAATGGAACCAGAGATGCTATTAAAGGACAAGTCAAGAATATTGAGTTTTGAGAGATTACCAATATGTGAAGGAATAGTCCCATGGACCGAGTTGTTACTACGATTAAGTTCCATAAGATTTGGGAAAGAATGAGAAGCTGAGATTCTGGAGACTGCCTTTCAAAGAAGAATTGGAAAGATTTATGTTGGTCACACTTCCTGCCTTGTTGCAGTAAATACCAGTCCAATTGCAAGCATCTCCTGTGGCCCAGGAAGATAAGATAGATTGACTTTGATTATCAAGAGTAGCTTTCCAACTCAGAAGAGCGAAGGTCTCCCCAGAACCATTTTTAACCGCAGAAAAAGAAGTTGAAGTAGAAGAATCAATAAACAAAGGAATAATAAGGAAAAACAAGAGGTCCTCCCATGTAAAAAAAGGTTTCTGATGAACGAAATACATGCGTAACCCAGAAGAAGCCTGGATAAGTTATCATATAAAGGGTCACTAGATGGTTTTCCAACTAAACAAAAGTCGACACCAAATACCTGTGAAAAGTCAGAAGAAAAAAACGTGTCCATGACATTTATTTTTAAATTTATTCTAGTCATCCATTTAATTTAATTATATTTATTATTTTAGAAGTATATCGTTCTAGTTATATTGCATCAGCAGAAGACTAAATGATCGCAAGACCATTTCCTTCTAATTATATTGCACTGCCATATGTCCAATTATATATATATATATATATATATATATATATATAAAATAAAAAAACCTCTAGCATTTGGAAGGGACCATAATCTTCAAAGAAGATTAAATGGACATGAAACTGTTCTTCTGTTACTTTATATGCAAAATACAGAGGCTGGCCTTGTTGCACACAATTTGATTCACTGTTTAAAATAGAGCTCCACGAGCTTCTTTAGTGTGTCAAACACACTTGTAAAAGGGTTAAATGCAACCGGAGCTTTCAGTTCCAGGTCAGGGAATTGATTCGTTAGCGCCTGCTGCATCCCAGACATAGACATCATTGCAGCTAATTTGCTATCAGACACAACTTCACAGTCTTGTGGGGTGTCCTTGATCTTACTCGGATCGTACCCGAAATTCGCTAAGTAATTTTTGTATTTCTCTATGAATTCAGGTCCCGGATCAGGCCTCCTTGAATATATCTGAAACATTTATGCTAAATCAGGTTAGATAGTCAGCTAATTGCCACAACCCTGAGCTTGAATGATAACAATCAGGAAATTACTAGCTTGAAGTTCCTCACAAGGTAAAAGGACTTCAGCAACTATCTGAATCAAGTCAAAGTCTAATTCTTTCTTAAACAAATAGCAATGCCTCATCGGACAAAAAAAACTGAAGGATATGTGTTAACAGCTAAGAGTAAACATTGATGAAGGTGATGCAGCAGTCATGGTAATCACAATAGAAAAAAGGGTGCTCCTAAAATTATCAACTTTTGTTGCTACCAAATCTGATCCGTTTCAACTCATTAAGATCAACAAAAGACACATTATCAAGTTTCATTAACCTAGTTAACTTGGGTAACCAATAATATCTCAGATGATAAACACCAACATTGTTTTCAAATATGTAATTACCTGAACAAAGCTTCGGTCCTTTGCTCCAGAGACAAGAGCGAAATTGTCATAGTCTGTAGCAATCACATCATAAGGCTCCTTGGGGATAAATGGTAATGTAGGAAACCGAAGGTAACACTTCTCTTTGATCATCTCTTGCTTTTCTAGGTCAGTTGCATTCTTCTCCAAACCTTCCTCTGACAAGCATTGAACCCTTCCCCTTATACCAGTAATATATCCATCAGGGCCTCCATGAACACAAAAGGTGTCTACTTGAATAGCTGGTGCCGCCATATCATATGTATACACGCCCTGCAAGTTATGTTACAAATTATTACATGTTAGCTGTCATGCCTTCATACAGTTTTCACTGCAATAAATCTATATTAAAATAAACATTAGAAACAGCCACTAGATATTCCAGATATTAACAGAATCGTGGCTTTTCACAATCCTCCATAGGGGAAAAAAGCATAACACATATACCACCCCCAGTACTTGGCTCAAATTTTTCAGTTAGCTTCCTATATTCATTTATGACGAAAATGAGTGCAGGAGGCCAAATGAAAAATCTGAGCAAGTACATAGGGCAATAAATGTGTTAAGCTAGAGAACAATCTATTTCACTTGCCACAGCCTAATGTATCTAGAGCAAACATAGAAAGGATAGGATATTCTAACATTTGCTTGGAGCAAAGATCTTTAAAGAAATATTCAAATGTTATAAGTGGACAGATTAGCTTCAAGGCCAAATCTTCATTACAACTGAATGGAAAACAGACTCCTAGCATCTACCTGGGTACAATGGCAGTCTTCTTGACCTTGCCCAGCAAATCCGCGTTTAAGAGAAGCCACTTCAAACCACCTTCCAGAATATCTAACCGGGTCAAAATCCTTTGCTGTCATACCTCTCATCATCATTAGCTTTCCACCTCTTCCATCAGAGTAATCATCAAGTGGAAAAGTAACATTATTATCTGCAGCACTTGCAAGCTGACAGATAGGATGGGAATCAGAGACATCTATTGCAATAACCTGCAAAGGAAATGAAAGTTTGTTATGGGGGAACTCATGTTGATCATCAAAATTTTACACCACATTTGCTACTGTGATACTGTTATCTTCTGAAAATATAGGAAACAAATTTTGGATGAATTCTATTATCACAGTTTTCATTGGAACCAAGATACATCAAGTCAATTTCAGAGGACTAGTGACTCTTTTCAAAAAAGCCAGGCAAGAAACAAGTTTCTGGAAAGAAATGAAGGAGAGCACAATACTGCAGCACTATCATATTATACCAGAAGAAAATAACCAACCAACCTGATTTGTTTGAGAGAGAAATAGTAATGAAGCAGTGAGCCCAGATAGCACATGCCTAACCACAACCTTAGTTGAGATAGGAGTGTCAAGTGAGCATTTCAGCACTATCTTTCTTGGCACACACCTATAGAAGAAAAAGGAAATTGGAGAGTTCCAAATTACATGTAGGCCAGTAAATGAATTTTAATTAAGAATTATATGCAAGTGAAACAAATTAAAAACCTTAACGCAAGTTAGATTGAAGCAAAACTATGATGGTACTTAAAAGAGAAAAACAAAGAGATCATTATAGCTCAACTAAAAGCCAAATCCCTTGCCATGCAGCTAAGAAAATAACTGCAAAGAGACCTGTTCTGTTAACATGAATTCTTGTCCATGAACTAAATATCACAGAGAACCAAGTATTTATTATGAAATCCTTGAAGAACAACATATGACAAAATAGCATAATTACAGATGCACTTCCTCCAAAAAAAAAAGACACATAAGCCATTGCATTCTGAGCAGTAACTCATGTTCCTGCATTAAAGGCTTATGTCTTTAACTTCGAATTGGTAAATCAAGACTTAAGAGGTCATCACCTTCAGCCATTCCTCATGCCACCTGTGATTGAAATTCCAATATTAATCTGGACAAGGACTGGAGAATGGACATCATCCAACATTTGAATGATCAAGTTGCGCTATCCAATTGAAAGCCCTTTAGAAGGCCTGAAGTTAGTCTTGCTTAATAATGTTTTACACGAAAGAGAAGTGCAACGTCTACATTTGAGCTATTTAGGGCCAGAGAAAGCTTTTTATTATGACTATGGTCCAAAGGATAATACAAGAGCCAGCAAAGGTTGCACGTAAAGATGAGAGGCTTGATTCATAAGTATGGGACTAGTGACAAAGTATTCTGGCCTATTTCGTAGATTATGCAAAAAGTGTGATTCTTCCTGAACATTTTAAACATATTTCAACGCTCGAATTTCACTGTAATGTCTAGATTTAGCAGAATCATCCCTATAATGCCCAAATAAGTGTTACTACCACAAAAATATTTAGGCTTTGTGACAGTACCAATTGATTGATTGACTGGGTGAACTGAGAAACTACAAAACAAAACAATGTCACGAGACTCAATCAAGTTCCTCAAAAAGCACATATTTAATAGTTTCAGACCCCCCGAAACCCAAATAAATGTGTCTTTCACCAAGGAAGACTTCAGAAGTTTGCCAAAGAACATAAATTCAAAACGCCCGCTCAAATTTTTATTATGCCCAAGCTAATAGTAAGGCAAAACTACAACCAAGGCCTTCAAGATCAATATGAAGATGACAAAAGACAAACCAAGACTGTAAAATGAGCTGTTATTAGAATTCTTTCAAGCAAGTTGAACTTTAAACAACTCAGCACAAAGACAATCACTTCTACTATGGAATAGAATTAAACAGTGAGTTAGAAATAGAGCTGACCCTACACTAATTAAGGTTAAGTGTGCTGAACACGGATAAGTGAGGCTGATTGATCATAAATTTGAAACTGTTATTTTCGCTTAAGGATTTGGATGAGGGAAGGGACAAGACATCGAATTGCACTAAGACAATTATTCAGAGGACTTATCATGGGGACATCAAAGTCCAATCTTTCAATATAGGTGAATATTGTCTTAACAATTGTACAGAAGGATCCCTTGTTTAGGTGATTATCTCAACTTGGGAGATCCTTCAAGGCCACAAAGATATAAAGAGAAAAGAGATGCACTTGTTTGCATCTCCACTGATTAATGGTAAATCTCTTCAATTAGGTATCTGTTCAGAGAAGTATAACAAACATAAAAACAGCAAAATTAAATACTGTTGACCAATGGGCAAATACTAGCTAGAACAGGAATATGTATTTACCGTATTTATTTTCTTACTGGGACAGAATTCCCTTATTAAGGTAGGATTTGCATGTACAAATACCCTATAGCATTGTTCTGTAAAATACAAGATAGAGAAGTAATAAAAATTTTGTGTTCTCCTAAAAATCTTCATGGTATCATAGCCAGAGCTTGTCTGTAGAGGTAGAGGTAGAGTTTCTCTCTTCCAGCACTAGGTTTCATTTCGAATTGAAATCACGGTACCTGGTTTTTGTCAAGTGTTGAAAGGTTGAGTAAGAACGTCTCCTTCCTGTCACCACACAAACACAATGGAAGCCCAGGTAAAGTTCGGCCTGTCCCCAAAACATTGCTGCCAGTGCATGAGCATCTGAAGCTTTTGAAGAACTATCCACATGCCGGCTTCGCTACCTTCATTATAAACGTCTTTTTTGCTATTTCTTGAGCCTCTCTTTGCAGACACATCATTAAGCAAATTGTCAGCAACTGTGTACTAGACTGAGAGATAGTTTAGTTCCTTAGATGAGGCTTCAGTGGCTGCTCATTACTTCATTTGGACCAAAGGTGGAGACTTTTTGCAAGTCATCTTCTAAGTTTTCATGACTCTGTTGCTTGAAATAGTAGGGCCAATTGATAGAGCTTCACTAATTTTTCTTAAGGCTATTTTTAGTTCACCTTTTCTTGGAGCATCAACTTTGGGAGACTTAATCACACATCCCTTGGACAATAAATTAAGGGAACTAGGGCTAGCTCATAAAGTTTCCAAGTAATCCAACACATTGTTGATTGTGTCCTACAAGGTAAAAGATTAGAAATAGGATAGGTAAATTATCAATAAGACTGATGGTGATCTAAACCTACAGGCAAGGAACTTCCTACAAGAATGCTCAGTGATTTTCTAGAGCTTGTTTGGCCACTTGCATCTTCAGATGGTTTTATAACAACCTGATCCTTAATTATTAATCGAACCATTCCCTCAAATTCTTTTTCCACCTTCTGCAGAGGTTACATCTTTTTTAGCTACCTTTGTCTTGAAATTGGTTGCACTAGATACACCACTTACATGCGACTTGAATTCCTACATGTCCATAGAACACTGTAAATTTTGAGCTCCAAAACACCTTTATTCTATCTTTCTTCTTGGGTGGGGCTGGATCTAAGATTTGGCATGGAACAAGTTCTGCAACAACACAAGGCGGATTACTATTAGAACCATCAAACCTATGAGATTCAGTCACAATAATATGACCTTGAATGATAAGTTTAGCAAACTAAAATTTAGTATTAAGCCAAATTGGATTGAGGATTGATAGTTATTCCTTAAGTGCAATCGACTTTCTTTGTTTGTTACCATTTGCCAACGATCATATATTCAGTTCTTGGGCACTAGATGGAATAATAACTTGGAAAGTCTCATAAACCACTCCAATCAAACTACAGCATAGTGCAATTTTATCCAACTTAAGCTCACAAATCAGTTTTGCACTATTGTCAATTTTTTTTTTTTTTAAATATTTCATTTGAACTCATAAATTGACGAAAAAGATCTTTATGATGTGGATACCTTTGTGTTTATTGGTGGTTTCACCTATAAGCTGTATATGTTCCTCTTGACCCAAAGAAGTAAACTACCAGGTTTGTGGTTCTTCGAGGGTTTTGTCATCCAAGTGACCCAAAGATTGGCAACCATAGACTATCAAAAGTGGTTCACCCACATGATTGCCAACATAGCATTGCAACCAAGAATCAAAAAGTGAAGAAGTATCTAGGTTCACAAAAAAGTCAACCAAAACAAGATCCTTTGCTAAAAGGGACAAGAACTAACAAGTCTCTTTCACATCTTCTAAAGGTGAAAATGGTTCTTTCATGTAAAGAAGTGTTGGCGTAGAACAGTATAGGATAGGGGACAGATTGAACCAAACCAAACTGTGTTGCGACAACGTGAGTGTTGTACATTTCCGCACCACATTTATTATTTCCACTTGGTTTAAGAATAGATCCAAAGTTTAGATCCCTAGAAACAAGTATGCTTCACCAAGCTTCAACCCAATCACCAAGCTCATTCACACTACCACAAGATGCTTTGTAAACATTATGGGAAAAGAAAACCCAAGATGGACCAAAAATAGCTAGGCAGAAAGGACAGAGGAGGTCAGATGGTCGAGAAGGAGTCACATAGAAGAAAATCATTGAAGATTTGAAGTCTGTCACTTTTGGTGTTACAAAGTTTTATGTATTGACCATAATTTGGCAATGTTTTGGCCTTAGGCAAAAGAATGGTATTTCTGATTTCTGGAAAGTATGCTAGCAACCAAAATAGCAAAATCCACAATGGACCATTAGAGTTTGAAAACATGTTCGTGGTTGGTGATGGGAGCAAATAAGAGATTCCTCTAAATAGCTTGGCCAATATGCAAGGTCCCAATGCAACTTTCTTCAATCAGCAAGGGCTATTACAATTTTTAGATGTTCCTTCACAACTTTTATAGAGGCAGTACAAGAGATGACAAAACCAATATAGAAGAAATGCAACATGTTCCACCGTGGACATACTTGGAGTTGACCCATTATTCAATGCAATAAAAGTACCATAATTGAGATCATCTTCCCCAAAAGACATGTCAACAAAATCTAGGTCAAACATAATTCCAAGGTCATATAATGTGATAGTCATTGTGGCTGATATGAACTAGAACCAATTGAGGTTTTTGACCAAAAGAAGAGGGCGGACGAAAGGAGATACCTATGGGATGGGATTTGAAATCTTGAAAAATTTATCAAGTAAAAAATGCCTACTTCCCACCAAAGTTCAGTATGTGGGCCCTCAACAAAATCAAGCCAATCTTACTCAGTATCAGTCATGGCCTTACGGATTTAGATTTGTCCCAAATATCCATGAAATTGGATTTTTTTTTTTTTAATCATGAGGAGGTTATCTTTGTGGTTAGGAAACCACTTATCATAGGCAGGAAGGTGCTGATTGAAAATGGAGTTCAAGGTGTAGGTTTTAGTTGCTGCATCAAAAATAGGAAGCACCTTATAGGTAAACGAATCTCCGTGTAGGTTCTTTGGTTTCTTCAAGTGTTGTAAAGGTGTCATATCATCAGACGTCAACTTCTTTCCTATTGTCATGAAGACTACAAAGACAATAAGAAATGAATGCAAATGGGTTTCTACTTGAAAGCATAATGAATAAAAGAAGGAAGTTTTCAAGCACTAACCAAAAATTAAGAGACGTTGCAAGAATCTTCAAGCCCTCTTCAGCCTTGCAATCAGAATTTGAGATAAGTTTGAAAGGATTATGCTTAGGAGGGTGAGGGTGAGGGTGAGGGGGCCCCTGTGGCAGGGTTTAAAAAGCTATAGGTAACTCAAGATTTGAGAAGTGAAATAAGAGAAACTCCTCGTTTATCAAGATCATAGGCTGAACTGTAATTGACCCACTTTCCTAACCAGCAGTATAGAAGAATGAAAAGGCTCATACAGAATTCCAGATAAAGTACAAAACATGCATACAATGCTATGTCTTCGTGATTAACTCGATCAATATAACCAACAAATCACGAGCTGCTGGGGAAAAAAATATCATCTATGAATAAAGTACGACAATTGGGGCTTCTTAAACCAATATCAGTATCAATAACAAACTCATTCATCAAGTAAATAGGTTACTAAAAGCTATTCAGCCATGCCCAATTGCTCAATATTCTCCGCACGCATTCTCAGCGGCCAAACACCCAAAAAGCCAACTAAAACGAACCCATAATCCAAATTTCATAAAGAATTGCCAAATATTGCATAAAAGTAAATTCCATGATAACGGCAGCCTAAAGAAATGAAAATGAAGCTAAATTATTAAAAGAAAGGGGATAAAAAGAGTGAGCCTTTGGTACCTGTACCTACGCCTCATAAGAGGATATGAGGGGTAACACTGAAGCAGTAGTGGAGACGTTTGATGATTCATAAAACTGATAGCATTTACCATTTCTTTGCTTTTTCTCAAAGCTTCACTATCTCTTCAACTTCTTTCTCTATCTTCTTTTCTGGTTCTAGCAACGCCCGGTGATCAGTCACTGTCCATCCGTACAGCGGTTCCCAATCACCCTTCCAGTTAGGACTCGATGGACAACACAACAGATATATTTCGAACGACATCGTTTTATCCACATTTTGATTTTCTATGCGTCCAAGTATACTGCAGTTCATGTCAATTACTACGGGTATCAGTTCATAATAAGAAAATAAATTAATCATATTAAGATCAAAGCTAAGAGCAAAAGAAACGAATAACCAAACCAATCCAAACAAAAAGTAAGAGCAAAAGAAACGAATAACCAAACCAATCCAAACAAAAAGCAAAGGTCATTTTTAATATAAATTTAAATTATTAAAATTTTATGTCTATATTAAAATTTTTATTTTTTTCAAAATATAGCCTAAATAGTTTATGTTTATTTTTATTTTATAATTTAAAAGAAATATGATTATTATATTAATTTAAATGGCTCTCTTCTTTTTCTTTTTTTTTTCTATCAAGATATTTTTTTTGTAAAATTCATATTATAGACAACCGAGAAATTTCTATTATTTCGATTCATTTTAATGGTTTATTTGGTTTGGTTTTTTTCTTTTTCAATTTTAAACACAGTTTGATTTTTGGTCCTAGTTAGTGAACTCAACCCACCATTGCTTAGCCTAAGATGCATTAATATTTTAAATATTGAACATAAATGGAAAAAAAAATGTGAACAGCATTACAGTTATTTATTACAACTTAAATGTAATTATAATTTTGATACTCATTTGGCTAATATCTATATTACTCGTCTTGACTTCCGCATCAAAGAAACAGAGATAAATTTCAAATCTGAACGCTTTAACCCTACAGAAAAAGAAAACCCCAATTTGGTTTTGAAGCAAAATTTTGGCATTTGACTTGAATGCCCAACTTAAAATTTACATGCAGGTGTATAGGAAGTGAAAAAGAAAATTGAATATCAGAACAGGCTATCTTTCAGCCTTCCCCCAGTTAGCAGATTGAAAAATGAATCCTCTTTGCTGTTACTGTCCTTTTCAGCTTCCACAGAATGAGGATCTATTATATTTGAGGTTGACATTGCTGGTCTTTTAACAGAAATGAATGCTGCTGTTGAGGGAGTATGCCTTTTGGCAGAGACAAAGGCCACTTGCTGTGCGTTAGACTCTTGTGACATTGTTTTTGAGCTCGGAGATGAACTTGAGGTAGCCAACGAGCCACCTTCTGGTGGGAGTTTTTCATTTAGTGCTCCTAGGTTGACTGGATTATCTCCTGGTTCTGTACCAGCATCATCTTCCTCTCTGTTTCCACTCTCCATGGATTGGCCAACAGACAAATCCTTCATATCTTCCTGGTTATGGGTAGAACCTTCTTTCACAATCTTATCCTCATTTGTGTTCTCAATGTCAGAATCATCTTAAACAACAAGAAAATCATAAAATTTAGCACCAAAACTGTTAACCTAGTCTATAATTATTATGATAGGGGAAGGAAAATGGAACGAAGAATTGGGCAAGTTTGAGATTACAATATACCACTGTTTAAATGCATGCATACATTGAGAGGCAGTAAACAATATAATGCATTAACTCATGCCTCGTACTTTCCAAATTATCACCTAGGCAGTGACAAAAAGCAAGCCCTTGATAAACTCCATGGAGTATTAGGTGGGAGAACCTAAAATAAGAAAATGTTGTGTGTATTCTCACCTCCAAGAAAGGAATCTATGCTACTGTACTGTACAGCTGCTTTCTTAACAGCAGCATCTCCAAAACCCTCATTGAGGCTTTTTAGATCGCTTTCGTGTGTTCTCTCAAGCAACAAAAACTTGTCTGTCTTCCATGTGCACTCTAAAGTGACAAATGCTTTATCTGTTGGATAATAATCTCTAAAAACCTGCATGAGATTTAAAAGGAAAATAGAAGAAAGCATTTAATAATAGGATTAATGGAAAAAGTTCTAACAAAAAGAGGATTTCAAAACACAAAATTGACCAACCTCAGTTCCTTCTTGAGTTATTTTCACTGATTGCCTCTTTTTGGAGAGAGAAGAGACTAAGTTGAATACAGAGACGACATCAAGTAACATCTATAGGAGGATAAAAGCAAATGGATATTTTGATTAGAAGAAGAAGCATATGTTTTATGTTAACAGCAATCAACTTAAGCTGTCCAATTAATTGCGGCATTTTCAGATTCAACAAATTCAAAGAAAAAATAAACTCCAATTTTCACAAGCTTCACTTATCTGTCCAATGTATCAACTTTTCTACTTCATGTCATTGATTGACCTTATTTTCTAATGCAGCAGCAAATATCTCCATGATCATGAAAATTCTAAAACATATAAAGATTATACATTTCTAGATACCATCTATGTCCTCTCTTACAACTTAATTTACACCAAAATAAACAGTTTAGAGAATATGTAGGACTTACTTGCTGAACTAGAACTCGAACGCGTGCAAGCAGAGCCAGAATCGTCAAAGAAAATCCCATAAAAAAAGAACGTGCAAGTAAAATAGATATCTCACTTCAAAATTGTTAAGGGCATCATCCAAATGAAAATTGGCTGCTTTATATCCAGTCGGTTCAAGATAAAAGGGAGCTCATCCAAACAACATTGTTAAACAAAAGCCAGTAAAACTAGAAAATGAAAAGTGAGATTTCATCAAAATGCATCCAGAAATGAAAATCATCACAGGAAGCTGAATTTTGAAAGGGTAAAGCTTCAAAAATCCAACGGTCTATAATATAGCAAGCTAGGTCTCTTTGAACACTCTAATATGGAAAGTCAGAAAAACCAAAGAAGTATTCTTCAAGTCGTAGAAATTAATAACAGAAAAAAAGAAGGATGGCAGGTGGAACTGAATAATAGGAGATGACAAAATCTACTAATGATATATTATGTGCAAGAGCGCATACAACCATGGTGGTGATGGCACCACAAAAGAGCTAAAGCCCAGAATTTACATAAATAATCATATGCTCACTGAAACCAAATTATAAAACCTTTAACACACAGGAAGATATCTTAGAGATACTGACAAAAATGAAAAGCTGTCACAAATTTACCAACAAAAAGGGATCTCATTAGAGAAGGATACTTAGCTGCCTTCAGCATTGGTTCAACCATCTGCAACAGAAAAATAGAATAATTAGTTTCAGCTCAAAATATTGATTGTAGGATTCTTCCACCTCCTCCTACTATTAGGAGGTTGTTGTCATCTCCATATGACCTACTGATTAAAGACAAATTAGCAATATATAAGTAAATCTACTTATTTTCTTTAAGCAAATTAAGGAAAAAAAAAAACCTGAGTACCCACTCCACATCCCACCTGAAAACAATAGGAAATCCATACCTGTGATAGTAAGCGTGCAACACCTAGAAGTCGCTCCATGAAATTAGGTATACCGCAATCACTTTTTCTCCATTTCAAACTGTGATTTCCAAAGTATAACCCAATACTTAAGAAATTGAAGAAGGTAAACTTGTTCTGTAACATTTTAAGATCCAAGACCATCCACCTTAATATTTTGAACTACTGAATGCATACAAAGTCAATAGATTTCCTCCACGTAGTTTGAGGATGTTTGCACATCTATCATTACTGTCAACCTTGATTGCTTAGTAGCTCAAGATTAAGATAAATGAAAATAACATTTATAACTAGATGTTTTGACTATCTACATTGATCCATATGCACATGCTGAAAACATTACATTAAATGAACCACCTACATAAATCACCAATTACAAGAACCCTTAGTATTTGTAGTATATAATTCAGTTACTGAAGTTAGTTAGGGAGAAATATGCTTATATTTCCCAAATTTATTCCACAAATAAATTGCAAGCAAAGCGTTTGATGACAAAAACTTCTATTGAGGAAAGTGCAGTAAACATTTGCTTTTAGCTAATATGTAGGCAAAAGAATATTAGGTTTTCTCCATAATATGTTTTGTCAACTTACAACAACATTAACTCATTTTTTCTGTATAAAAAGGAAGAGGAGGAGGAAAAGAAGAAGAAGAAGAAGAAGAAGCTTATTCATTCTATGGTTAGCTTTCTTGATAAGGCTACCTTCTTGATATTAATGTGACCCACATTTCAACATACCACAAGTTTGTGAAACAGAGTCGACAACTTATAGATGCCAAATTGACACACACACATAAACACACAAAAAGACAACAAACCTTTCTAAGAGATGCAATTTTTGTTTGGGTTTCTTTCCAGAGATAACATGAAAGCAGGAACCCAGTATCTCCTCCAACTTAGCTGATTGCAAAAGCCTCATATCCCTTCTCACCTAAATTAGAACAGCATAAGCTACTGAAAATGCATTATGGAAAAGAGAACTGAATCTGGAGGATTTGAAATTTTATTACAAATTCAGGAGAGAAAAAAAATGCACCATTGAGCAAGTTGAAGTCACTTGCCTAGCCTACTTCATTAATAAGAAATGCAATACAAGGGGGGAAAAAAGTACTTTTTGTTCTCACTTTTTAAGCATCTATATAGCTTTCTCAACTTGATGAGACACCAAAAGCAAATCATCTAAAAGAAACGGACAATTCATAACCCCATATCAGCTGTATTGATGAGAACATCATAATTTCTTGACACAAGCAACACAATATTACAAAATTTCTTTCTTCACCCTCAATGTTCTCCGCACTCAGGAAATCATTAGCCCCCATCCCAAAATGGATACTAAACTGCCAAAAAAAATTAGTAAATGTTTACCTTTAAAAGATACTGAAAATAAGAGCTTCTTCTGTGCTGGTTTTGTTTTTATACACAATTCTTTCAAAAACCCCATATTCTGATTTAAACTGCTCCAGAAACAACTTCAATCTCTCCTCCAGAGTTTCAATTTCGGTGCCCATTTTCGGATTTGTCAATTTTTGAAGAACTACCGAGGACTGAAGTTTCTGTTGATTGGCAGTTTATTAGGGTTTAAGGCTTTATTTGGTTGCTAATAATGAAAGGGACAATTAAAAATAATAAATAAATAATTAAGGGTAACAAATGGATTCAGTTTAGGGCCGTGGATCGGTCATTTTGGTTCAATTAATTGTCAAACCAAAATCAAACCAAATTAGCATGATAACAAAACCGAAAATTTTGACCGGTTCGGTTAATCACTGAGCAAGAATTATAAATGCAAAATTGTTATAAAATATAATCATAAACAAGATAATAATTATATTAAATTATAAATTGCATGTTATTTTAAAAAAAACTGCAAATTGTCTTCTCCTTATTTCTGAAGAACTAGAGAAATCTCTTCTTTACCTGCACAGCCTTGCAGTATCCAAAGCTCAAAAGTTCAAAATTGTAATATAAACAAACAAAATTCTTAACTGTAACATAATTCAGTGGAAACAGAATTCAACATAATTCTCTATTATAACATAATTCAGTGGAAACATAATTCAACATGATTCTCTACTGCAATGGAAATCTAAATAGAAAGGTTAAAGTTTTTATGGACATCCAAATAAATAAGGACAGTGGCAGAATCATAATTTTTAAAAGCTTTCTCAAATGAAAAAAACTTGCTACTGCTCCATGCCTGTAGTTGTCCGCAAAAAGAAACAATTTCCGCATATTTATATTTATAGTTAAGAGTCAAATAACAGAGCAATGCAAGATTTACATACAACAGCCTGCAATAACACGCTGAACTTAAAGGTAATCCAACTAACAGCAATAATAATTATCCAATCTAGAATATGAAGCATGAATTCAGTAAGGAGTATGAAGGAGTTTTAAATGATTAAACATGACATCAGTCATCAAAAAGAAACACTTACTAAAGTAGTAAGAGGAACCTGAATAGATTCAACTCAAGCAAGACAACCAAGTGTATATGACCCCTTAGCCACTAAACATAACTGGTAGGACAATTTATGTGCACAATGTAGTGCTAAAAATCACTCATTCTCTAACATTACAAGAAAAGCAACAAACAAAAATGAATTTCTAGAACAAAACCGTTATAAAAGCAAGTAATGCTACCTTAAGTTTTTTGTACTTTATTGTTGTAATCCCTGTAGTTGAAAATCACTATTCCAGCTGCCAACCTAGACAAGCATATGCAGCAATTAACAAGCCAACAACTAAACGATAGAACAATTTATCTCCAATAGCTGTATTCCATATGAGAATAAACAATAACCACACTAACTGCTGAGCTTACTTTTTTTACTTTGTTAATTTTGAATTCCAGTTTCAACTTAATTGTCATCAATCCACTCAGCTTGTATTTTCTCTCCTACTTTTCAAGATAAGTCTAAGTTCTAACTGGCATATTATCAAACACCTTATATGCATCCATTTAAAACTTTCCATCAGGATATCAAAATAACCCATCCCACAAAACACGCATTCTAGGGGTGTACAAATGGTCGGTTCAGTTGGACCAAACCGAAAGAACCGAAAATCGAATTTTTTTTAAATAAAAGAACCGAACCGAAAACCGAACTATTTAAAATCGAAACCGAATTAATTTCGGTTGATTCGGTTAGGTCCAATCGGTTCTAAATCAATATAGGCTATTTTTTATTGGGCTTTTAATCTATATGAGTCCAAAAATTAAATTAACTTATATTCAACAAAAAAAACCATTTAAAATAACTATAAAAGAAAATTTAACTTATTTATAACATTTAAAAAGTTAAGCTATTTTACATGATAATTCTTTTTTTATTTTTACTAGCTTGTTATTAAGTATAAATTAAACAGCTTGAATGACATTAACCATTTAATGCTAGACCAGTATAAGGATTCAACGTTTGATCTTAAAAGCTACAACATGGGAATTTATAATGATATTTATCTTCATGTTTAGTGTTCCCTGATGTTGCTCAAAATCACAGAGCGGTAGCATGAGGATCTTATATTCTTATCATTGACTAAACATGGTTTCATCCGGTTAGACCAAAAAGACATGAGAAGCAGAAGTAACAGGAAATTATCTCCACTATTAAAATTAAATCAGAAAGCACAAACCTCGGTTTATTAGACAACTACAAAGCCCTATCATAGCTCTCATCCCTCACTTATGAATACTATACAACAGAACTATGTATTAAGATACAGCAAGTACAGGGCAAAAGTTTTGCACATTCGGCTGCCTCACTCTATCTGGACTACCATTCGCTTCGAAGGTCCAACCACCAACTGAATTTTGGTGTGTGCAAGAAAAGAAAGGCACTGAAGCCTTCATAAAAACTTCAATGCTTAATTTAGATAAAAGCCTTCCAAAAACAGATATTAAAGCCTACCAAAAAACAAAAACTTCAATGTCCCTCAATGTTTACTGCACCAAAAACAGATATTAAAGCCTACCAAAAACATAAAAAAAGATTCAGCTTTGCTATAGCTGCCACAGCATATATTATAAATAGAAGCATTTAGATGATGACAATGGAGAGGCGTGTGCTGATTTTGGTGAAGAAGAGTTGCCAATAATAGAACTTAATCCAATATTATAAATGGATTGCGATTTCAGAAGCTTATTAGAGCTACCAGTTGGGTAAAGATTTGTGCCGACAGATGAAGAACCAGTGACTCATTATCTAATGAACAAGATCCATTACAAGCCTCTTCCTGCTCAAGTTATACAAGATTTGGATGCTTAAAAATCTTGGTATTTCTTTTTCCACTTTAAATACATTTCTTTTCTTACAATCTCTTTTTCTTTCTTCTGCATGCATTCTCTAAATAAATCCATTTATTTCAATCCATCTTCAAAAAAAAAAAAATCTTTCTCAATTTTAATTTTCTAGAGTGGTGGATGATTAAAACAAAATGAGAGCTAGGAGATGCCACTGAATCCATATTTAGAAGCTCAACATGCAATCACTAATCTACGTTTCTAAGAGAGAGAGGTGGTGGATGAGGTCTTCACCACGGCAATCATGAGAGATCTAAATTTAATAGTTCAAATCAGTTTCTTAAATCGCAAATTTCTGTATTGGTCTATTAATCCTTGGATTAGTGTAAAGCGAGTCTCACATACTGTTCTTGCTGCTATGACCTCACAATTTTTGAGAGTCTCTATCTTAAGGTTTTGCGCTCTCAGTTTCAGTAAAACCCAACCTTATACAAACCAAATGACAGAGAGAAGAAGTAGAAAAATACTAACCAAATGAAAACAAATCAGACGTGAAGAGAAAGTGAAGAGAATAGTAGAAAAGATACTAACCATTGTTGCAGCCTTGCAGGAAGAATCGAAGAACCAAAGAATCGAAGAAGTGGAGACTGGAGAGAAACGAAGAGGGAGGAGTTTTATATATATATATATATATATATATATATATATATATATATATAAGAGCAAAACATTGAGTTTTGCTAAATTCGGTCGGTTTGGTTCTTTTTGTTTTTTAATTTCAATAACCTAATCAAATCAATTAAATCTAACTTTTATTTTAGTCCAAAACCGAAAATCAGAATAACAGATCTAAATCGAACTTTTATTTCAGTCCAAAATCGAAAATCAGAATAATAAATCAAAATATATTCGGTTCGATTTTTAATTTCGATTGAATTCTGCACATCCCTAATGCATTCAAACAGTAACAAAAGTTTAAAACTAACAAATACCTGCAAGAATGCAATTTAGATTGTAAAAGAGAAGGAAGAATACAAATCCCAACCTAAATGAGCTTTTCTTCAATTCAACAGTGTGAGAGAGGTGATGGAGTGAGAGTTTTTCTTCTATTAGAGAGAGATGAAACTGATACCGATGCCGCTTTTAAAAATTATAATCCATTTTTTTAGTGGCACATGAATTCAGGTTTGATACTTATTAATTTAACAACGCTAATCTACATATCATGTCCTACCACAGCTCAATAGATCCATTCCAGTTTGCTATTGCTACCATCCAAACATTTTCACTAAAAGAATCATACTTTTGTCTTCAGTTCATCCAGTGAGCTTATTTTCATCCATTTTGTCCATAAGAACGTGCTTATCCTAATTGCCTGATCAGTAAGAGAGATAAGCATCATTAAGCGTAAAGCAGTGAAGTTTTCAGTATATTTGCTGTACTAAGAAATATATCTCCCGGTGGTATTGTTTTGGGTATTTACAAAGAGTCGCTTAGTAAAGAAAAAGAGAGAGTAGAACAAGAATCTTTAGCAAAATTCAATCAGATGCTCAAAAATTTAGCAAGAAAAGAATTATGAAACAATTATCTGAAAGAATAACAAAATTCCAAAACACATATATATAAAAATAATGGGAGTTAGTAAATATCTGAGAGTGTGAATTGGAGGAGAAGAAAGCAAGCAAAGAAAAATTGAGGAACAAGAGAGAATGTGGATGCTGGAGGCGACAGGACGATGAACGGCAGCAAGCTGGAGGCCAGCGACGACTAGAAATATAATTTTTAAATTTAATTTTCACTTGATGTATTTGAACTTATTAGTTAATATAAAATAATATTTTAATTGCATTTTTTTATAATACATGTCCCACTGTTATATATATATATATATATATATATATATATATATATATATATATATATATATATATATATATATATATATATATATATATATATATATATATATATATATATATATATATATATAAGAATTCATTTTGAAATTTGTAGAAGTTATTAAAATTTAAAAGTGACTTAAATAAAGTGATATTTAAGAAAAAATAAGATGAAATTAAAATTTAATTCAGTCAATCAATCTAATGTTGCAAAGAAAGATATAATATTGATCTGAGAATCCAACTCGAATTGAATTTGAGAATGATCATATTCAATAATGATATTAAACTAATGGTCAATTTGATGATAATCCAATTCAAATCCATCCAGTTACACAAAGTAATTCAATAAGAATGTTATTGGGTGCTATTTAGACTAGGCAAAATTGACCCATATCCATGGATCGATCCAAATTTAGTCCAAAAAAAATTGACCCAAACCCAACCCAATCCATATAAATATCCATTGGGTAAACTCAAAATTGACCCATTTTATTTTTCAACCTAACCCAACCTAACCCAATACCCTTTGGATCAACCCAAAATTGACTCATCTCACTTTCCAATCCATTGAGTCATTGAATATTAACCCAATGGGTGTTTTCAAGATTCAAAGATTTTGACCCATTGGATATGTAATGACATCAATATCTGGCCAACCCTAAATAGTACTTTCTGGCAGTGAATAGTATTTTTCGGGTCCGAAAGGACATCCGAAAGTCAAAAATATTTTATTGGACCATTTAAAAGGAATAGTCAATGTGAGCTTAGGGTTGAAATTTGAAGTGAAGAGATCAAATGGACTTCCAAAAGTCAAAAATACGAAAAAGGTAGCAAGTCAATAATACGAAAAATATATTTTAAATAATTTACTTTAATGTTAAGAATGAACAAAAACAAAGAAAAAGAAAAAATTAATACAAAAAATAATCGTATCTCAAATAAATAATTTAAAGATCCCATTATATATATACATAATAACAATTCTTCTTCTTTTATTTAATTTTTTGAATAATAACAATTATTAGAATAAGCATTGAAAGTTAATAGCATTAAAAAATTAAATTATAATCGAAACATTACTCTTTCTAATGATCAACTGTTATGCAGTATAGTATTCTAATTATTTAATTTAATATGATAAAATATTAAATAAAAACTTTCAATACGTTTACGATTGGATATGTTTTTAAAAATAAACATTTAAAATTAATTCAAATCAATGGATCGATACAAATCAACCCAACCCATTAATGACCCAATTCATTAATGATCCATATTTTTTGACCTATTAATGACCCAACTTATTAATGACTCATTCATTAATGAACCAACCCAAACTCATTTAATCCGTCCATTTGCCACCTATAGTACTATTTAATTTTGTCTTACATGATTTTTTTAATGTGTTAGGTGATGTTAACTTGTAAGCTGCTAGAAATGATATGCTATGCTATATAAAAAATATTTAATATGTTGATAGATATATAAAATTTGAAATTCATCATGAAATTTTATTTTTTATTTTTAAATATTTTAAATTATGTAATTAATGAAAAAAACTATAAAACTATAAAAGAATATATGGTTGGACTAAACCTGTAATTTATACGTAAAATTCAAGTTCACCCTTTGAAAGTGGGCTTTTGACCAGGTTTGGCTAGATTTTTAAATTCGATCCAATTCATTTATAAAAGTGTGACTCAATTGATTCATCAATGATATGCTTAT
>JBBPFJ010000071.1:620371-647278 GCA_037975025.1 Excoecaria agallocha | reverse complement strand
ACATGAAATTAGAAACTTTCTCGGGTTGGCAAGTTACTATTGTCATTTTGTAAAGGGTTTTCCTGTCATTGTTTCACCCCTTACTAAGCTGTTAAGGAAGAATATTAAGTTTGAGTGGTCAGATCATTGTCAAGTAAGCTTTGAACGGTTAAAGAAGATATTGACTGAAGCTCCAATGTTAACTCAACCTGTGTCAGGGAAAGAGTATGCAATGTACAGTGATGCCTCTAAAGTTGGTTTTGGGTGTGTATTAATGCAAGATGGTAAAGTGGTAGTTTATGCATCTAGATAGTTGAAATCGCAAGAGCAAAACTACCCAACTCATGATCTAGAACTGGCAGCTATGGTTTTTGCTTTAAAGATTTGGCGACACTACTTGTATGGGGAAAATGCAAGATTTTTACTGATCACAAAAGCCTCAAATACTTGCTTACTCATAAAGAAATTAATTTGAGGCAGAGAAGATGGTTGGCATTATTCAAAAATTATGATTGTATAGTTAACTACCATTTAGGAAAAGCGAATGTTGTTGCTGATGCTTTGAGTTGTAAGACAATGATAGTGTTGATGTTAAAATAGTGTAGATGGAAATTTACATCGGATGGAGCATTGCTAGCACAGTTTAAAGCTAGGCCTATGGTTAGGCAAACAGGATAGATGCTCAGAAGGATGATGAAAAGTTACAAGAGATTGTCAAAATAGTTTTTGAAGGAGATCAATCATATTTTTTAGTGAAAGAAGATGGTGGTGTCTACTACCATAGTAGGTTGTGGGTTTCTGATGACAAAGATGTAAAAAGAATATTGTTACATGAAGCACATAATATTACATAGACTATGCATCCAGGTGGAAATAAGATGTATCAAGAGTTGAAACAGTTTTATTGGTGGCTTGGCATGAAGAAGGATATTATTGAATATGTTTCTAAATGTTTAACATGTCAGCAAGTGAAAACAGAATATCAGTTTCCTTTAGGTCTTTTAAATCCCATTCCGGTTCCATAGTGGAAGTGGGAAGATATTACCATGGACTTTGTTATCGATTTACCTCTTACTCAAAGAAAATATGATGTTGTCTGGGTGATAGTGGATAAGTTAACAAAAGTAGCTTACTTTTTACCGGTTCGAATAGATTTTTCAATGGATAAGCTTGCAGAATTGTATGTGAATGAGATTGTACAGTTACATGATATACCGGTATCCATAATTTCTGATCGGGATCCAAGGTTTACATCGATATTTTGGCAGAGTCTATAGCAAACTTTGGGAACACAGCTCAAGTACAGTATAGCTTTTCATCCTTAAAAGGATGGACAATCCATAAAGGTTATTCAGGTTCTAAAAGATATGATGAGGGGATGTGCTTTGGAGTTTTCTGAAAGTTGGGACCAATATGTGGCCTTAATGGAATTTGCCTACAATAATAGTTATCAGAAGAGTATTCAGATGGCCCCATATGAGGCTTTATATGGTAGAAAATGTAGAACTCTAATCTATTGGACTGAGCTAACCGAAGGTAGAATAATCGGTTCTGACCTTGTTAGAGATACAGAGGAAAATTTTCAAGTTATCAAACAGAGGCTGAAAGTGATCGATAGAAATCTTATGCTGACTTGAAAATAAAGGATATCAAGTATCAAGTGGGTGACAAGGTGTTTTTTAAGGTATCTCCATAGAGAAAAGTTCTTAGGTTTGGTAAAAAGGGGAAACTCAGTCTGAGATTCATTGGTCCATATGAAATTCTACAAAGAGTCTGACCAGTATCCTATAGGTTGGCTCTTCCTATAGAATTAGTCAAGCTTCATGATGTGTTTCATGTATCCATGCTTTGAAGATATCGCTCTGATGAATATCATAAGTTACAAGTTCAAGATATTCAAGTACAGTCGGATTTCATGTATGATGAGGAACCGAAGGAAATCCTAGTTAGGGAAATCAGACAATTGAGGAACAAGCAAATCTCTCTGGTCAAAGTACTCTAGCAACATCATGGTATACAAGAAGTAACTTGGGAACCAAAAGCAGTCATGAGGGAGCAATATCCTCAAGTGTTTGAATTAGGTATGAATTTCGAGGACGAAATTCTTTAAGGGCGAGAGATTTGTGATGCCCCTAACATGACCCTAATTGTAATTTCATGTTTTAAGTAGGATTTAATTTGACTATATCAAATTCAAATGAAAATTTCATATAAGGTATGGGTCAAGTGATAAATTTTTTTATTATATTAATCGCATGAAAGAAATTAAATTATTATTTTGGATTAATAATGGTCAAGGGTGTAATCGAAGCATTAAGTATTTAATTAGGGGTCAATTTATAAATATGGCATTATAAAGGTCAAATGTGAAAGAAAAAAGTTTCAGAAGTTAATTTAAGGGAAGGAATAAATGGAGAGGTTAATGTATTACATGTAAAAATTATAGAGAGATTTGTCGGACATGTAATTTTTTGGAGGACTAAAAGAGAACTTTTCACCCATTTATAAAGGCTTAACTCTTGCATGTAAGATAGAGAAATGTAAGAATTGGTTAGATTAGTGAGTGGGACGGCATAGGGAGAAAAAAAATTCAGATTTTTGTTTCTTCTCTCACCTCTCATTTCTCTCTTGTTAATCCTTCATCTTGAATCTTTAAATTTTTCAAGAGAAACACTTTGCATGTGGGTTGTTCAAGAAAATAGTGATGTAAATTATTGAGGTATGGTTTTAATTTTTGGTTATCATCTTTTTCATCTTCTTCTTATTCCTCTATTTGGATTTTGGTTGGGAAAAAAAAGAAATGTTGAAAATGTTTGATTAGAGAACTAATTAAATTGTAGATAAAGAAGGAGAAGATAGAAGAGACAAAGGAAAAGGTCTTGCAAAGGATTAATTGGCTAAGGAAAATTCGGCCAAGGTATGGGAATCAGGATTTTCATACTTCCATGGGGATAAATTAGAGTTGAAATGATGATTTCAATGTTGGGTATGATTAATTGAAAAGAGAAATAATTTTAGAAAGTGTTACAACAAGTGAAGACATGAAAAACCTTATGGAGTAATGGCTGTAATTTTATCATAAACTGAGTTAGAAAACTCTAATTGAGGCCATTCAAGTTCCTAAGGTCAGATATGTCTACAAATTTGTAGAAAGGACATAACACTAAATTTTCCTTTAAGCCATTCTTATATTTAATTGAAATGCATGAGAGTTGTTGTTTCTAATATTTAATTGAAATGCATGAGAGCTGTTGTTTGTGATTCTGGAATAGTTTGTAGAAATTATAGTGTATTTTCATGTACAGTGGTTGGATTGCTATGAGGTCAGATTCTTTGAAAACTATACTTCGAATTATACATTTCATATGAAGGAAGTAATGCCTAATTTTATTTCCAAGCATGTCAAATATTAGCATGAAATTCGTTGAATTTGTTTGTACTGTTAAGGTACAGATTTTGGTATTTTGGGTATAAGTATTAGTAGAGAGGTCAAAATGTTATGCTGTATAATTTTGGGTAAACTAGATACCTAGGAGCACGTTTTTGATGAAGTAATGATGGCCCAATTCTGTTCTCATTTTATTCTATGAATTTTATGATTTGGTGATAAAAGAAAAATAAAATTGGTTTTGGTAGTTTTAATAACCTATGATGTTTCTCAGATATCTCGAGTTACAGATGTGTTATTGAGATGAATCTTGATGTTTTAGAAACTGGATATATAGGGGAATAAGTTTTTAGAAGACCATTTGGCTTAAAAATGATGTTTTCTAAATCAAAAATGACATGCAAGTTGGATCTAGAATTCTGCCCTGTGCAGAATTTTGTAGATAGAATTTTTAATGTATTTTTCTATTATGGTTTAAATGTGACTATGTTAAATATGTAACTATATGAAAATATACTGAACTATATATGGCATATAATATGATTTTTGATAAAGGCTTACATAAATAGTCTTATATATATATATATATATATATATAGATAAGTAAAGAGTAATGTTAATGATATAAAATAATTATACATGATTAATCTTGCGTACATGATTGTTTTATGCAATTAATCTTACATATTCATACTCTAATGATAGAGTGAATTATATTTGAACCTGCACTTATACTGTGAAATAAGAAATACTATGTATGACTATGTTCTTTGAAAACTATACTTCGAATTATACATTTCATATGAAGGAAGTAATGCCTAATTTTATTTCCAAGCATGTCAAATATTAGCATGAAATTCGTTGAATTTGTTTGTACTGTTAAGGTACAGATTTTGGTATTTTGGGTATAAGTATTAGTAGAGAGGTCAAAATGTTATGTTGTATAATTTTGGGTAAACTTGATACCTAGGAGCACATTTTTGATGAAGTAATGATGGCCCAATTCTGTTCTCATTTTATTCTATGAATTTTATGATTTGGTGATAAAAGAAAAATAAAATTTGTTTTGGTAGTTTTAATAACCTATGATGTTTCTCAGATATCTCGAGTTACAGATGTGCTATTGAGATGAATCTTGATGTTTTAGAAACTGGATACATAGGGGAATAAGTTTTTAGAAGACCATTTGGCTTAAAAATGATGTTTTCTAAATCAAAAATGACATGCAAGTTGGATCTAGAATTCTGCCCTGTGCAGAATTTTGTAGATAGAATTTTTAATGTATTTTTCTATTATGGTTTAAATGTGACTATGCTAAATATGTAACTATATGAAAATATACTGAACTATATATGGCATATAATATGATTTTTGATAAAGGCTTACATAAATAGTCTTATATATATATATATATATATATATATAGATAAGTAAAGAGTAATGTTAATGATATAAAATAATTATACATGATTAATCTTGTGTACATGATTGTTTTATGCAATTAATCTTACATATTCATACTCTAATGATAGAGTGAATTATATTTGAACCTGCACTTATACTGTGAAATAAGAAATACTATGTATGACTATGTTCTTTGAAAACTATACTTCCAATTATACATTTCATATGAAGGAAGTAATGCCTAATTTTATTTCCAAGCATGTCAAATATTAGCATGAAATTCGTTGAATTTGTTTGTACTGTTAAGGTACAGATTTTGGTATTTTGGGTATAAGTATTAGTAGAGAGGTCAAAATGTTATGTTGTATAATTTTGGGTAAACTTGATACCTAGGAGCACATTTTTGATGAAGTAATGATGGCCCAATTCTGTTCTCATTTTATTCTATGAATTTTATGATTTGGTGATAAAAGAAAAATAAAATTTGTTTTGGTAGTTTTAATAACCTATGATGTTTCTCAGATATCTCGAGTTACAGATGTGCTATTGAGATGAATCTTGATGTTTTAGAAACTGGATACATAGGGGAATAAGTTTTTAGAAGACCATTTGGCTTAAAAATGATGTTTTCTAAATCAAAAATGACATGCAAGTTGGATCTAGAATTCTGCCCTGTGCAGAATTTTGTAGATAGAATTTTTAATGTATTTTTCTATTATGGTTTAAATGTGACTATGCTAAATATGTAACTATATGAAAATATACTGAACTATATATGGCATATAATATGATTTTTGATAAAGGCTTACATAAATAGTCTTATATATATATATATATATAGATAAGTAAAGAGTAATGTTAATGATATAAAATAATTATACATGATTAATCTTGTGTACATGATTGTTTTATGCAATTAATCTTACATATTCATACTCTAATGATAGAGTGAATTATATTTGAACCTGCACTTATACTGTGAAATAAGAAATACTATGTATGACTATGTTCATGTGTGGTGCCTGAATGATAACATAATAAAGTATATTATTATGATGTTATATGTTCAATTTTTAATGCTCGTATCGTTATATGACTATGAATAATTGGGCATGTGTATATATATATTCATATTCACTAGGGATTATGTATTTGTATACATGATCACGTATATACTATATGATATATTGTAAAGTTTTAAGAATGAGCACTTGAATATGTATGATGCTTTACTTGATTGACATATCATGATTATGCTAATATGAGATATCTAATGATGGTATGTATAAAGTAATTGTATCATTAAATGAACTTATATATGCAGTTATATCATAGTAACAATATAGCTATCATATGATTATACATGTTCAAAATGAATAATATAAGTGCAAGCATGATATATGAAAAGAAAGATTAAATAGAGTTTTGTCTGCAATTAGAGTTCAATTATGGATAGATAGGCGCCTATAAGGAATTGCAGCTACCACATTCGACCTTTTTAGGTCCACAGTATAGTTAATCCTGCTGGATCTTGCACAGCCCATTTCGGTTGTTCCTTAACCTCATTTGGGTCCTTGACCGGTCCATCATACAGTTGGCCCTGATTGGGTCTATAGTTTTGATATCTTCAGATATCCATCGTTTTGATACCCTCAGGTATCAATCGATCCCGTTATTCACCTTTAGAACTTAGGTAGGCTAAATTAAAAATATAAATGTTTCACAGTTAAATCACAGTATGATTTGTGCATATGATATATAGATTATCATGTTTAACTATGGCTTCAAGTACATGTTTGGATATTTATTTATATTATGTACAGATCATCTATAAACTATTTAGATTCAAATATGCTGAATTTTGATGAAGAGTTACATTGTTGCTAAGACATTGTGCTTTGTTTTATACTTATTTCTGTTATGTAAACTGTATTATTTTCTATTTTCTTTGTATATTAAATATTTCTGTCGACCAATGTGAGTAGTGGTCTTTCATGTTTAGTTTTTCCCCACTAATCTTTATAGCTTAGCATGGGTTATTTAATCCGTGTAGTTACTGCTGTAAAAGCTTTTACTAAGGAACGATCTCTGCATCAGGATAGGCCAACACCTAAGTCATAGAAGTTGATGTAGGATTCTTTTTTATTATGTTTGGTGCAAGTTCTTTTGCACATTTAATATGTATAAAAAGGGATATTATATATATATATATATATATATATATATATATATATATATATATATATATATATATATATATATATATATATATATATATATATATATATATATGTAATATGAAGTAAGTGATGTAATTAAGTTTAGTAAAAGAATGCTAAAGCATGCATGCATATAGTAGCTAAAATGCTTAGTCATATATATGCTAGATCAATTGATAAATGTTATGCATGATAAGATACGAAGTTAAGATAGTTTTAACTAACATGAAAATGATGAGTATGTCACAGAATAAGCCATTATGCATACGTAATTAAGAGATTGAAGTTGTGGGAAACACCTAATTGATGTATAGGATACCTACATAAATAGACTATTTGATATGATAAATGTATACCACTTTGGGTTAATAACCTACTATAATGCGATTGAAAGGTATAAAATGATACATGATAAAGGCATTAGATTAGGGTGTTTCAGGTTATGTATTCCTGATGACAAATAAGTGAAAGAATATTGTTGCATGAAGCACATAATACTACATTTTCTATACATCCAGGTGGGAACAAGATGTATCAATAGTTGAAACAGTTTTACTGGTGGCTTCGTATGAAGAAGGATATCGTTGAATATGTTTCTAAATGTCTAATATGTCAACAAGTGAAAGCAAAACATCAGTTTCCTTCTGGTCTCTTGAATCCCATTTCGATTCCATAGTGGAAGCGGGAAGCCATTACCATGGATTTTGTTACTGGTTTGCCTCTTTCTCAAAGAAAATATGATGTTGTTTGGGTAATAGTGGATATGTTAACAAAAGTAGCTCACTTTATACCGGTTCAAACAGATTATTCTATAGATAAGCTTATAAAATTATATGTGAATGAGATTGTATGGTTACATGATCCAAGGTTTACATCGAGATTTTGGCAGAGTCTACAGCAAGCTTTGGGAATACAGCTCAAGTTCAGTACAGCTTTTCATCCTCAAATGGATGGACAATCTGAAAGGGTTATTCAGGTTCTAGAAGATATGATGAAGGGATGTGCTTTGGAGTTTTCTAGAAGTTGGGATAAATATATGGCCTTAATGGAATTTGCCTACAATAATAGTTATCAGAAGAGTATTCAAATGGCACCATATGAGGCTTTGTATGGCAGGAAATGTAGAACTCCAGTTTGCTAGACTAAGTTGGCTGGATGTAAAATAATTGGTCCTGACCTTGTTAGAGATACAGAGGAAAAAGTTCAAGTTATCAAGAAGAGGCTGAGAGAAGCTAGTGACAGACAGAAATCTTATGCTAACTTGAAAAGAAAAGATATCGAGTATCAAGTGGGTGACAAGGTGTTTTTGAAGGTATCTACATGGAGAAAGGTACTTAGATTTGGAAAAATGGGAAAGCTCAGTCCGAGGTTTATTGGTCCATATGAAATCCTTCAAAGAGTCGGACCAGTGGCTTATAGATTAGCCCTTCCTATGGAATTAGCCAAGCTTCATGATGTGTTTCATGTGTCCATGCTTAGAAGATATCGCTCGGATGAATCGCATGTTTTACAAGTACCAGATATTCAAGTACAATCGGATTTCATGTATGATGAGGAACCAAAGGAAATTCTGGCTAAGGAAATCAGACATCTAAGGAATAAGCAAATCCTTGTGGTCAAAGTACTTTGGCAGCATCATGGTATGCAAGAAGTAACTTGGGAACCAGAGGTAGCTATGAGAGAGCAATATCCTCAATTATTTAAATCAGGTAAGAATTTTGAGGACAAAATTCCTTAAAGGGGAGAGAATTGTAAGGCCCCTAACATGACCCTAGTCATTAATGCATGATTTTATAGGATGGTATGTGATTAATAATTAATTAAATATGTGAATTTTGTATTAGAGGCATGGGACTAGTGATAATTTTATTTTATTATATTAATTGCATGAAATTATTTTGGTATAAAATTATTCAAGGGTGTTATTGAAGCATGAAATATTAATTAAGGGGTTAATTGGTTAATATGTTAATTAATGGGTCAACTATGAAATAGATTAAAGGAAAGAGGGTTTGCTTTAAGAAAAATAAAAAGTTGAGAGTTCAATTAGTCACATGCAAAAGTGAGAGAGGGAATTGTGAGACATGCAATTTCTTAAAGGACTATGTAGAGAATTTTTCCTACTAATATATATATAGTTGATTTTAGTTGAAAGTAAGAGAAAGAATTAAAAATGGAAAGAGAGAGAGAGAGAGGGGGACGGAAATGTTAGTGAGTGGATTAGCTTTCCTTCATTCTTAATTTAATTCTTCAATCTCACTACGAAATCTTGAAGAAATCTCTTGCATGTTGACTAACCAAGGACTAGGTGGTCTTGATCAATAAGGTAATGGTTCAAAAACTCAATTCACATCATCATCATCATCTTCTTCTCCTTCTTATTTTTGTTTATATTGATAGGATAAAATAATGGAAATTGAGGATTAAAGAAATTAAATTATGTGTAGAAGAAGAAGGAGAAGGAAGGAAGAATAAGGGAAAAGGCCTTGCTATAAATTGAAGACTAAGGGAATTTGGCCAAGGTATGGGATTAGGTTCTCATGCATGCATGTGATGGTTATTGGTAGAGACATGATTTAATTGTAAGCTAGTTTGATTAAATGAATGGAGAAATAAACTTTAAGAAATGGTAATAAAATAAAGATAGGAAAGTGATGAAAGTCTTATGAACTAGTGGCTGTAATTTCAGCATAAATTTAGTTACATAACTCTTTTTGAGACCATTTTAATTTCTGTAATTACATAAGATATGTGTCTACAAAATTGTAGAAGGAACATGGAGCTAAATATGCCTTTGAGTCATCCTAATAATTCTTGGGAATTTAATTGTGCTATTGAATTCGGTTCTGGAATAGTTTATAGAAAATATGACATATCTCCTTATACTGTGAACAAATTGCTATGAGGTTAACTTCTATTAAAAATATACTTCTTAACCTATGATTTTCATGAAGAATGCAAAGCCTAAATCTGTACTTATACTTGTCTAATTTTCACTTTAATCCGGACCTGTACACAGCACTGTCACTAGGAACAGTACTTAGTAAAATATAAATATCTTGAGTTCTGGATATGATATTGAAATGATTTTTGATGTTCCAGAAACTAAAAAATGGGGGAATATGTTTGTAGAAGGATATTTTTGCTAAAAATGACGTTTTCCAGGTTTAAAATGGAACATAAGTTTGATCTAGAATTCTGCCTCTATGCAGAATTCCAAAGATAGAAATTTAATGTTGTTATGTTTACTAGCAATATAAGGAACATATATATATATATATATATATATATATATATATATATATAGAGAGAGAGAGAGAGAGAGAGAGAGAGAGATATTGGGCCTATGAATATGAAAATTTAAGGCTTAAATGATAATTTGTTTACAAGGAAATTACATTGAGATTATGATTATGAATTTTTTTTTTATTGTTTAAAGGTTTTTATGTTTAAATATATTATTACATGGAAATATATTGATTTACAAGCAATATGTATAGTGATTGATTAAGAGGTCATGTATATATATGTGTATGTTCAAACATATGTACATGACATGTTGTATTAAATTATGATTATGAAAATAAAAATATATAATCAAATGATAGTGTATATTTGTATACAAACGTTCACTATGAAATTGATTAAGAAATGTTAAAACATGATAAATGGAATTTATATAAACAAAGTTTTTGTCTGCTGTTAGAGTTCATTGTTCATATGTGGATAGATAGGCGCCTATAGGGATATTGCAGCTGCCACTGTATTGACCCCATTTGGGTCTACTGTTTGTCCTTCAGGACCATTGTATTGACCTGTTTGGGTCCATTGTTTGTCCTTATGGACCATTGTATTGACCGTTTTAGGTCCTCTGTTGTGATATCTTCGGATATCTATTGTTTTGATACCTTTAGGTATCCACTGTTTTCGTTATCCACCCTTAAAACTTAAGCAGATTAAATTAAAGTCTAAATGCATTGCAGTAAAATTTCAATATAATGTTTAATAGTATTGTATGGAATAGTATAGTGAACAATGGTCGTATTGAGTGATTTCATGTATAAATTCTAAGCGCACTTTAAGTTATTTGATTTATAAGAATGCTAAATTAAAAGTTAGGGTTTATTGTATGTTTTAAAATTATAAATCTTATTATACATTTTCTGTTAAGTGTTTAAATTTTAATGTTGCAATTAATTTATGTTAAGTAATTGTGATGATCGCTATAATTAGTAGTTTTCATGTTTGTTTAGTATCCTCACTAAGCTTTATAGCTTAGCACGGGTTATTTTATCCGTGTATGTTTTGTAGACAAAACTTTCGCACAGGAACATTCTCTGCATCAAGACAAGCCAACACCATCTCATAGAAATTGATGTAGGGGCTTTTGGTTAAGTTTGTATAAGCTAATTAATATACTTAATGTATATATATGTGTGTGTGTGTGTGTGTAAGCTATATTACATATGCGAGGATAATGTTATACTAAAATAACTATGAAAATGAGTTGTATGTGCATGCACTTAGGAGGTAGATTTATCATATGTCAATTGAAATGCATGATGCTATGTATAAGTATAAATATGAAAACTAGTACCTAGCTTGATTATGATATATAGTATGCGATGGGCTATTGAATATATGAAGTAAAGTAATTGAAGGTGCAAAAGACACTTATATTGCTTATAAGAATACAAACAATTAGAGTTGCATCAAATTGATATGCATGATGACTAAATTAATGAATCATTTTAATGACTAATGTTGGTTATTGGGTTAACATCTTAATGTATATGATTGATACGTATGGTATGGTATATGATAAAAGAATTAAATATCGGGTGTTTTATGATAAAAGAATCAAATATAGGGTGTTTCACTTCCACTAGAGGGCATGCACCAAATACATTGCTTGTAATGTGTGCCTTTGTGTATTGAATAAATCCAAATAAATTTAGATGTCATCTCATCAAAGGCTTTCATGCCTCTATGGGCGCATTTCAGTTTACTTGGATTGTTTAAATATTCAATGGCTAAAATTCATTTGCATGCACTTTAAATAAAGAGAGGTTATATTGCCAGTCTTCCATCATGTACCATACGTATTCATTGGGTTTTCCATTAACCTATGAGCTAATCCTACCTAGGAAAGAGACCGTACGACCTCTTATGAGGGAAGTAATAAGGTTGGGAGGATTTTTCTTTCTTTCTCATATGTTTGTCTATGTTGTATACACATGCATGCATTTTTAGTAAAACAACAAAAATAATAGTAATAACGATAAATAATAAAATATACATGTTTTGTGTGCATAAATTTTTGACATATGTACATCTTATCTTGTGTGTATAGTTTTTGTTTGTAAAAATCATTTTATGTACAACCAAAATATATAGTAAAAATTAAAACACATAAATTTTGTGTGCATGATTTTCTACCAAATTAAAATATGCATTTGTGTAAACCTCATTTTGTGTGCAAACAAAATAATAATATAATGTACATTTTTTGTGTGTAAATTTTTACCATAAAAACATGTACATTTCATTTTCTGTACCATAGAAAATGTACCTTTTATGTGTAAATTTTTTTATCAATGAAACCTACCCTTTTTATGAACAATTTTTTTTCATACATCATTCTAACTCTTTGATTTTTCATCCATTCTAGATCACGTACCTAGGTGGTTTAGGAGTTCTGGCAATTGCATTGTTGAGAAATTTTAGAGTGTTCAAGGTTCAAAAGTGGGTCTAAGTGACATGGCAACCAAATATTTTGAGATAGTTGGGAAATATATAAAAAAGGAAAAAATGTCTGATCCGACAGAGCTTGCTGGTACTTTTGATCCCTATGTCTTATTTGAGGGTTTTGAAAAGAGAATGAGATTGATAATGAGTGAAATGGTGTCTTTTTTGGCACCTGTTTCTTGAACATAGCCTGTAGGTCCTATTGCTAGCCAAGTTAAAATGGCCAAGGTTAGGGAGACAGCTACGGCAACAACTATTGTCCTTTCAATTATTGCTAGTTCTAGAGGCAAAGCACCACTTATTCCTTTAGTTGAGCAAGAAGAAGATGAGGGTTATGCCCTAGAAGGTGACTTTATACAAGCCCCAAAAAGCCAGGAAAAAATAAAGGTTGTGGCACGTCTAATGCCAATAGGGAAGGGTATTAACATGCATGGTAAATATCATTCGAACATGATAAAAACTCGGCATTTTCTTAGGGTACACCATTTGGCCTCATCATGAACTCATGCATACAATGTGTTTTCTCTTTCTTTCTCATGTCTTATACATTTCCAATACAATGTATTTTATGTATTTACATGTTGACATACATCCATCCTACATTTGTAACCCTTAGTTACATATATGTACCTCATTATGTTTGCATACCAAACATTATGTCCACATGTTATTTTAAGCTCTAATGAATCATGGTATGCCTATTCATCATTTTATTATACATTTCATGCTTAATATAATAATAATCATCAATGTATCATGTTATACAACATAGGGTACCATTTGATCATGGTAGGTTCTCCCATTCTATGATTGATTTCTTCTTCAATTCTTACTTATTTCATGTTGGTACATCATTTTACTATGTTATCTCAAATTATTTCACATTTTCACTTAAGTTCATATAGTTACATAATGTGAATTTTAGGTAAAATTTAAGAAATAAATGAAATTAAGTGTAGTTTTGTAACCACCAACCTAAAAGTTGCTTGAAATCACTTATTTCTTCTTTTCCTTTCCTTTCTCCTCCTTGCTATTTTCTTCTTCTTGGAAATCACCTTTAGGCCGAATTTGTAGAGGAGACCATCATGAGTTTATGCTGGGAATTTTTACATATAAATCCTACTAAACCATCATACTAAAGATTCTTTATAAAACTATATCAAAATCTCCAATTAAATCTAACAAAAACTCAATACTTTACCTAATTAGGGCAAGTTTCTCTCACTAGAAATTTCCCACTTCCAAGCTTCCTTTTTGCTCCAATTTGATTTCTAAGATGAAGAGGATGTCTTTTAGTGTATGTGACTAAAATTAGGGCTTAAGATTTGGTGGAAATTAAAAAAAAGTGAAGAGAAAAATGGTGGAGAGGAAAAGAAAGCTAGGTTCGAAATTTGGGAGGAAAGGGGAGGAACATGGTATATTTTTTGGCAAAATTGTAGAGGATTCTAGACCTCTCTAGGCTACCCTTAAGTCTACCAAACCAATGGTCAAAATTTTTGCATTTACTATTTAATCCAATGGCTTATTTTTTAATCCACTTGTCAAGGTTGCATTGGTTTCTACACTTCTTTATGCATTATTAATGCATGTAGGTGATCATGACTCATTTCTTAATGACATTTATGCTCTTGGACAAATTAAATATGGCATCTAAGCTTGCTAATTAATTTAATCTCTATTTTTCACCGTTTTTCAGAAATTGATGTTCCAATTCTCAGAATGCTCTAAAATTTTTCTCTGCATGCAATAACATATGCATAAATATTTTTTAAAAAATTTCAAGCCATTCCAACATCATTTTGGTATATTTCCAACTTTAGAGGCAAAATCATTCAATCCGAAATCCAAAATTTTGAAACTGCTAGAAAAATTATTTTTCACTTTCAATAGATCATTTATGATATTTCTAATTGGTTTATGTGATCAAAATAACTTTTTAGAGGTCTACGTCAGTCGAACTTATGGTGAACTGTATCACAATATTGAGAAAATTCTTCACTATCTGTTTTAGAGGCCTATTTGAGTTCAAATTCTCCTCAAATTATACGATTAGACTCTATTTAATACCTATTTCCTCATTTAGTGGTTAAGTACAGCTTTTCATCAGGTCACCCATCTTAGTACTACTTTAGGCTGCCTGTATTTAACACTTAAGCACTTAAAAATTTTATTATACTATACTAATGTAACCACACCAAAAACTATCTCAGGATTACTATTCATACTCTAAAATATACTATGCATGTGAGATGAAATTTTGGAGTGTAAGATTAGTAGATTGTGAACTTTAACCCCCAAAAGGTTGTTTTTTAGAGAGGCACATTAAGGGGATGTTCTTTGGGACTAAAATGTTGCAAGACTAGCATATGCTTGTCAAATATTTTATGTTTTGATAGATCCCATAGTCATTTTAAGTTGACATCATGCCAGATTAATAGAGCGTTCCTTTTAATCTTACCGGTCTTATCTAAATTGGACATAATGTGAGGAATCTAAAAATTACAGGGATCCAATGTTAACTTTTAAAAGTACAGAGACTTGTTGTAGAAAATTATTAAAATTTAAAGGCCCTAAAATATTTTTTTCTTGGATACATTTACATACGTATGAACATATGTAGGTAAAACACATTTTTAAGCTCTTGAACTTTTACATTTTTCTTTTGTTCAGTGCTCAAATATATATATATATATATATATATATATATATATATATATATATATATATATATATATATATTAAAAAAACAAAAATTATATCGAGTCCTTTTACTTTTAAATTTGGCCGTATTACATCCTTGATTGACAACAATGATAGGAGTAAAAATACATGCTTAGTTAAAATTGCGTGACGTTAAAAAGATTTTTGACATTTGTTAAGGAAATAATTAAAAGTATCACATTAGAAAATTAAAGAGGAAAAAAAAAGTGTGTTTAGCTGACTCATCAAAATACTATAAAAATAAATTTACATCCATACCACCACTACGTTTTCTTGTTCAATTCCCAAACTCGTGGTGCACAAAATTTTATTGTAGAGTCAAGTTTAAATTTACAAGATTTTATGCCGTACGTGTATCTGACTTTCGGTCTCTATTGCCAATTAGAGACCTAATTTGGCCAAAATAAAAAATAAAAGGACTATGTAAATTATGTTAGTTTGAGAACTCAAAACTAAATAAATAAATAAATAAAGTTTAGGAATCAAAAAAGAATTTTACCTTAAAAAAAAAAAAGCTTTAACTTTCAATTTCTTTTTTCATATTATGACTTTTAAAAGACATAATTAGTTGTTGCAAATTATTTTGTTGTTAAATTTTAAGAGCTAAAAACTTCTTCTAAAATCGTTTTTATTACTAAATCAATTTGCACAAATTAGTTGATATAAAATGGTAATCTATTTTAATCTTATTTTTTATAATACATGTAATGTCCTCTTAAAAGTGGCTTTAAATATAATGATATTTAAAAAAAATTGAGTGATTATAACATTAAATAGATTTTTATGGTTAAATATAGATTGCTCACAACATATATGTTTACATGAGGGCCGAATCTAGGATTTTAAGCTAAGGAGGTAAATTTAGTTAAAAATTAAAATCAATATTAAGAGAATGAATTTTAGGTGAAAACAATATTAGGAGAGAATGAAATTTAGGTGAAATCAATATTAGGAGTATAAAGAGTTAAAATTATAAGGATAAATTTGAAAATTATAATTTTTTTAGGGGAAAATTTAATTTAAAAAAAAAATATGTCAAATTACGCAAAAATAATAAATTAATTTTTTATTTCACAAAAATTATTGAACTTAGCACTTTTATATATAAAAATAACTTTAATCGATTTCCGGTAAAGAGCCATGCCGGAAAGTATAGGTGATATGTCAAGTCAGTACTACATGCACATGTAGGTTCGCGCCTTTTGCCACGTTGGGATTGATTTCACTTACAATCACCAAACTTTGGCCAAATTATGCTAAGTTTAGTGATTATTATAAGCAAAAAATTTCTTTGATTATTTTTGCATAATTTAGCATAAGTTTGATTACCACGGGTGAAATTAACCCAACTTGTCACTAGTGTCACGTGTGCAAATAGTGTTGACTTGATGTGCCACTTGTACTTTTTGGCATAAACATTTACCGAAAATCGGTTAAAATTATTTTTGTATATAAAACTGTTAAGTTCAGTAATTTTTATGAAATAAAAAGTTCTTTTATTATTTGTGTATAATTTGACATAAATTCGATAACTATGAGTGAAATTAACCCTTTAACTCTACATATATAGATCCACTTACATGATTGTCAGAAATGACAAAGATTTATAATAAAAGAATTAAAGTCATAGGAATTGTTACATTCCAATTTAATTTGAAATTATGTGTTTAAGAAAATCAAGAACTTAATTATTTCATTAATCAGATAAATTTATAAACGTTACTTTAATTTGCATTTCAAATTGATATAAAATGATACCAAATCAAGAATTTCTCTCTCTATATATATCATTTTTCTTTTTTATCTTTCAACGATTTTTCTTATAAAATACTTTAACCAAATTCGTAGCTATTTTTTTTATAGGAATTTGATTTATGAATTGGTTTTTATTATTTATTTGAATAATTAAATTCTATTAAAAAAATAATCATATATGTATATAGCAGATATGTGAATTATTGAAAGAATAATAAGCTCTCTAATTAAGTGGTATCTTTAATTATTTATAGCTTCCATTACAACAGTGCTAAGTGATTATTATTATTATTATTATTATTATTATTATTATTTTTTTTTTTTTTTTTTTTTCTTAAATGAATTTTATAACAAAATTTAGTGGGTTATATTATATTTATACACCAACCTGACTCTTTGTAATGATATGAGTCATCTCATTCATGAAAATATCAACCTAATTTATCCACCAAAGTATGTTAAAATTTTAATTAAGAATCTCTTGGTCCTGAGATTTTTGCCGTTTTCATATTAGTAGAATAGATAGTGCTTGGAAAAGTTTAAAATACCAATAAGAGAATTCCACTTGTAAATCTTTATGCATGTCTAGCAAGCATGAAAAGGTCTCTCGATTACTTTGCGTGGAATGCGTAGACAATAGTCAAAAAAGAAAGGTACAAGCTCTTATTGGACAACTTTTTTATTTTTTATTTTTTCGTTTAGTGGATAGCCAATTAGGCATTGTGTACTGTTTGGCTTGCTGGCTTAGCTAAGCAAGGCTACCGTCCCCATCGAGGACGGGTCTCGCATTACCTTAGCCATACATTAAAATTCTTGCAATCCTGGCCGTAGAAGTTTTAAGGGCAACCGGATGGACTTTTTTTTTCTTTCTTTTTCAAAGTACACCACTAACACATCAAACGTTAAAACACAAAAAATTATTAGTTTCACATTATGAACATTAAAATTGGTCCATTATACTTTCTAACGAACTTTTTTTCCTAAGATATATTTGATTTTCTTATTTTTTTTCTTCTTTCTTTTAACAATTATAGATGGTTAATGTAACAAGTCATGTTAATCAATGATTCTATTCTGATTAAATAGTAATAATAATAATCATAATAAATCTATAGGTTATATGTATAATTGAGTAATAAACAAGTCATTTTCAAGTTTGATTGGATTTTAATTTATTTGTTGAACAACTTAAGTTATGTCACAAATCATATCAATTTTTTGACAAATTAAAAAAATAATATTCTATCTATTCCACCAAATTATTGCTTTTTGAAAAAAATTATTCTAAGAGATGTCACTTTAGTTAATTTAAAATAATTTAATGCATGTTTCTCAATTTTACCCTTTATATAATATCAACAATACATTTAATAGTTTAATTAATAGCTCTCTTTTTTTTTGCATCCACTTTGTGTTTTTATTGTGGTATCCGGAGCAATGAATTAATTTTACTAGTGGTCACTAAAATTTGTTAATTGTAACAATGTGGTCAGTTTACTTTGATTTGTAACGAAAAAACTACTTAATTTTTATTTTGTAACATAAAAGTCACTTAAACTGGAATTACGAAAATCAGATATCGGCGCGTGTAATACACACGTAACATCAGTACACATCAGCAAAAAGTGACACATCAGTAGTTTATTCACTGCTTACGTGGCATAACATAAAAAAAATTACAATCAGAAATTATTTTTAACTCATCCGCCCTTTCTTTCTCCTCTCCCCCTCTCTCTCATTGCCCCCTCTCGATATCCAGTTTCTCGATCTATCCTCTCCCTATCTCTGTCTCAAATCTCATAAAGCCATCAACCTCTCCCCCTCTCTCTCCTCTGCATCTTTTTTCTTCTCTTCAATCCATATAGCCTTTGAAGCTTCAATAATTTTCTCATACATGGAAACTTCATCTTTTCCTATTTAAATTGCTCTAAGTTTCTTCTCTCCAACCTCTTCATTTACTGTAACTTGATTATTCTTGAATAAAATCTCTAGTTCTACTGGTACACTATTTTACACTGAAGTAAAATTCCTATTTATGCCATCTCTTTTCTCTTGGATTTCAGATTTAACTTTCTCCCTTGGAATTGAAATGTTAGCAAACCCAGAAAAATTTTGAGGTATATCTTTTAAAATTGAATTTTTGGAGAAATTTTTAGTTAAGACAGAGAAGGTTTGTACAGAAACAGACTTGAAACCCATAACAATGGAGGTTTCATTTAACTCAAAATCTTCTTTTTGAAGAATGGAAGGGCTAGATTTGAATACCCAGATAGAAAAAAATGCAAGGAAGATTATGGAAGATGAGAAAGTGAAGGAAAAAGCAAAAAATCTTGTTGGTTTGAAAGAGAAGCTTTTCTGCCTCTCCATTGAAGTATGCTCTTTAATTTCTTAGTTCTGAGTGAGATATGAATTCGCTAAGGAAAAAAACAAGGAAGTCAAAGATAGTTGGTTGAGATTTGGTATAAAGAAGAATTCATGCATTATATGCATTAACAAAAGAAGGAAAAAAATTGAAAATGGCAAAGACCTTAAGAGGGGACGATGAGAGAGAGGGGGAGAGGAGAAATAATGGGTGAGATGAGTTAAAAATAATTTATGATTGAATTTTTTTTTTTAATGTTATGCCACATAGGCACTAAGCTGCTGATGTGTCACTTTTTGCTGACGTGTACTGATGTTACACGTGTATGACACGTGACTTTTATGTTACAAAATAAAAATTAAGTGATTTTTTCATTACAAATTGAAGTAAAGTGACTACATCATTACAATTAACAAACTTTAGTGACCACCGGTGAAATTAAGCCCCTAAGCAGGCCCGTACTAATGAAAAATACCTTTAAGCCATACCATACTCAGACTAATCCCCACTCGAAGTACCATTAGGTGTAGTTGCAGGGACCTCTCCCAACAAAGTTTGCTGCATCCATAAGGATTCGAATCCAAAACCACTTGCTTAAGCAACTAGAGCCCCTTCCACTCAAACCAACTTACGTTGATTATTTCTAGCTCCACTTTATGATATCTAAATTTAGCCTATTAAATATAATTTTTCATAAAATTCAGCAAAACTAACTATTACATTAATATTTATGATTTGCATAAGAAATGATAATTTAATTAGTGGGATGGAGGAACTAGATAAATAGTGTTTTCCATTTCATTTCACATATTTGTATTATAAATAAATTTAATCATGAATACAAAAATAAATTTATACTAAATATTTTGCTATTAACTTTTCAATTCAATGCAAAATAAATAATGTAATTTAAAAGAAAATATATAGTGCTTTAACCACATGTCTTTAAGACTTTTACACAAAACTAGTTTGGAGTGTACGGCTTTCCACTTATAAAATATTTTAATAAATTTTAATGATAATTTTATAATTAAGTATTTTTTATATAATAATGGATCATTTTAATTCAAACATATAGAAAAGTAACAATCAATGAGAAAAAATTGAAACTCATTATATTTTAATATCATCCAAAAAAATAGCAATGTTAGATTCTTAATATTATTTCTTATTTTTATTATTAGATAAAATATATATGCATATGACTTTTTAGGTGCAAAATAAAATGTTATATTTTTTCATAAGAAAGATAAATAGTTTATAAAAAAAAACATAATAATTAAATATAAACTTATGCTATAATAAGTTTTAAAATAAAATCATATCTAATAATTCATTTTTTATTTTACATTATTTTTTGTTTAAAATAAAAATAATTTATAGAATAATTTTCTTTATTACAATTGTTCTTTTAATATTTTTTTTTTTTAGTTTCAAACTCTACATATTTTAGTTTACTTGATTGATTCTCATATATGCACATATAAATCAAAAGTTGTTGTTGGTGCGCATGCAACGAGAGATAGAATAAAACATATTGTATTTACCTCTCATAGCGTAGTAAATTAGAACAATAAAAGCGAGGATCTGGCTTATGTCACTAGCACGACTTTATCTACCAACAATTGATGCAGTATAACAACAATTATTCCACGTTTTAAAACCTTGTAAAGATTTAGAATATAAGAGTGAGAGAATAGAATTCTCAAATTCTATTAAGTGTACCACCTCTGTGAATCTAATTTCTCATTGCTTATTTGTCGTATCCTTATAAATAGGATGCTAATCAGATAAAGATACGTATATATTTTATAAATAGGAAGCTAATCAAATAAAGATACGTAAATTTTTTAAAAATAGAAATCTAATCAAGATACGTATAAATTTTCTAAATGGGAATCTATTCACACTACAAAAAAAAATTGTCAATTAGCGACTAATATTAGCGACGACAAATTTGCGACGAATTTGCGACTATTTTACAATTTTGTCGTGGGAAGGATATTTTCTATTTTTGCGACGACTTAGTGATGGAATGAATAAACAGTCGCTAATTATTGGCGAAAAGTATGCGCGCCATGTTTTGCAACGGAATTAGCGACAAAATACCGTCGCTAAATTTTATAATTTTTTATTCATGAAATTAGTTCCAGAAAATTTAGCGACCATTTTAGTCGCTAATTTTGGAGGAAAATTATAGCCCTTTTTTTGCGACGATTTAGTGACAGAAATCGGTCTGTCGCTAAGCTAATAGTAATTTGTTACAATAAAACAATTAGCGACGGATATTATTAGTCGCTAATCCGTCGCAAATAAATTAAAAAATAATTATTTAATTTCACTCACATGATTTATGTATAGTTTCAAGTAATTTTAATATACACTATATGATATCAATATTTTATTTTGTAACTAAAAATTATGAATTATTTTATAAGTTGATTATAATTTTTTATCAATTATACCAAAATCTAAAGTTATTTATTTAGAAAATTTATATTTTTAATAATAATAATAATAAACTAATTATTACAATTATTATATATTTGCGTGTTCAAGATTAATAAAAATAAATATTTATAAAATAGTAATATAAAATTTATTATTTCATTTAAAATAATAATAAAAAATTTGTAATTTATTTTTATTTTATGAAATTTAAATCAAATATTAAATTATTAGGAATTTTATTGATTTCTTTATGAATTATTCCCAAATATAAACTTATTTATTTAAAAAATTTACATTTTTAGTAATAATAATAAAGTAGTTGTTATAATTATTATATAGTCATATTATGAAAAATAATAAATATAAATATTTATATAATAATAATAATAATATAAAATTTATTATTTAATTTAAAATGATTATGAAAAATTTATAATTTATTTTTATTTTGTTAAAATTTTGAGAAAATTTTAAATTATTAAAAATTTTAGTTATATATATTTCCAAAATTATCCTTAAATACAAGGATAAAATGATGAAATTTGGTAGGAGTATTTTAGTAATTTCAAAATTTTATCCTACATATAAAAATAACATTTTCTCTCCCCTCACCTCTCTCTACCATTTCAATTTAATGCGCATATGATTTTAGCTTAATTTATTATTTAATTGAAAAAGAAGAAAATATTTAGAGTTCATTCGAAAAGAAGAAAATATTTAATTTGGAACGTAGATTTGTCAAAAAATATATATATAAATTCATCTAATTTAGAGTTCATTCGAAAAGGAAAAAAAATAAAAATATTTTAAACATTGAAAATTATAAAACGAAAAATATGTATAATTGCGATTTATGAAACAAATAGGAATAGAGAAATGAGATCCACACACCACAATAGAAGAACCGATGAGGAGCAAGAGCAAAGCAATACACACTCCTTACGATATAAAAACTCGAATTCCTCTTTAATGTAAAGCGCTATCTCTCTCTCTCTTTCTCTCTCTACATGTTCTCAATTTTCAGATTCTAATAATAACCAGGAGGATCTCTCTCAGGTATCAACATCTTCGCTTTCTCTGTTCAGCTGCTATTTTTTAGCTAATTTTGCCTTCAATATCAATATCTTAAAGGATCTAGGGTTTGTGAGAATTGTGTAGGAATTTTATCTTCTGTTTTCTTGGGGATGGCATCGAAGCGGATCTTGAAGGAGCTCAAGGATCCACTTGCAGTGCAGGTTATTTCACCTTCAGAACCGATGAGTGCACTTGAAATGTAGTTCTGGAGGGAATACAGAAAAGAGATCTTTCAGCTAAATAAAATATACTTGCAGATATTTTGCAAACAAAACTATATAAACTTTTGCTCTTGAAATTTTTTTTGGCAATTTTCTTATAGTGTAGGCTTTAGGTTCTAGTGAGAGATTGATCATGTGTACATTGTTATTGCCGATGGAGAAATTCATTGTAACGCCCCGAATTTGGGTCGACCGAAAATATTTTTAACTTGTGAATAATATTTTGATTTAGGTGAGCATGGGTATAATTTTATCAAGGACTTAGGATGACTAAGCAATTATTTTTAGACTTTTGAATTAGCGATTTTAAATTAAATACATTTTTATAGAAAATCACAAATTAGCATAATAATAATAATAATAATAATAATAGGAAAGGAAATTAAATATCTAGAATCTCTACATATTTTCAGAGAATGTTATGGCCACACATTTTAAAGGGGTGGAAGTGAAATTAAGTAAAAAAGTAATAATAAAAAAAAAAGAAGAATAGGGAGAGAGTGGATCGGGAATGAGAGGGAGAAGGGAGAGTTGATGTCGTCATCTTGCCCACCACCATCACGGCGCCGATCACCGACAGGGATCACGACTGTCATCGGTACTCTCCTCCATCGCCAGTGCCGCCTTGTTTTTCAGATGGGGCATCCGAGTTCTCTTCCTCGATCCTTTCACAGCAATCGAAGTCCTCTCTTCTCTCTTTGACAAGACACGAGGGAGGATGACAACTCCGGTAACACGAGTGAGTTCCCAGAGAAGAGATGCTTATTCCGATGCCCTTCACTGCACCTAAATCGCCGGCAACAGATAGATTAGCGGAAGGGAACGATCGGCAATTTAGGCAGTTTCTGACTAAACGACGACTTGGACGGGCACGTGGTCACCAGAAGCAAGGTCCGGAGGCCTGGATCTACACGGCGGCAGTGGCAGTGTGCCTCTGGCAAGCCTCCGATCAGGGTCCGACAAGCACACCAATGAACAAAAATGAAGAAAAATGCAGAAATATCATCTTATTCGGTATGTGATTACCAAATTGTTACTGTCTTGTTTGAGTATTTTGTGTAGCTACTGTTCTTCAGTTTGGCAATTTCTGTTGCTTCTTGCTTGTGGCTTTAGGCTTGTTTTTTCCTTGGTGATGTGAACCTTGAGCTGGCTATGCTGTTGCTTTGTGGTTTTTATGCTTCTTCTTTTCTTTTAATAATTAAAGCAGCTTATAAAAAAAAGAAGGTTGCTGAACAGAAATAAGCGTGTTTATGAAGTTTGGAAAGGAAGTAATTTAATGGCCTAATATGCTATCATTGGTTCTTGTTTTTGTTCATTTCCAATCTTAATAAATGTTTGGTTCATCTGGGTTTGTTCTAGATTTGCTTTAGTAGCCATGGAATTTGTGGATTTTGTTTGAATTTTGGTTTCCTTTGTGGTTTGGTTGCTGGGATTATTTTGTGCATATAAATTAAAAGTTCCCTACCTTTATTATTATTTTATGTCTATTCTCATCCAGGGATTTAGTACAATTAATTATTGATTGGAAAAAATAGGACGCAGACAATTAAATGTATTTTATGCAAGGTCTGTAGGAGTTTGTGTTTTTGCTGAGTATGTTTTTCTATAGTTTTGATTATTATTATTTAAAAAACAAATCTCTTTTTTATTTGACATCTTATGAAATTTAAGAGAATATAAATTATTTAGGGATAAAATTTGTGGGTGTAGGTGTTGGTGATAGATGGAAAGATGCAGAGTGCTGAAGTGGATGAGTTTATTTATCATGAGTGCTTAATTCATCCTGCTCTTCTTTGCCATTCCAAGTCAGTCCTTTTATTTCCATATATATATACATATATATATATATATATGCACTTTTATAAAATAAAATTATTATTATGATTATGAAAAGAGGTGCATTTATATGTTAATTTAAGTTAATGAAACAAAACATCTAAGGAATTGCATGCTGACTAGCCCAAAGAAAGTGTACTTAATGGGAGGTGGGGAAGGGTCTGCTGCCAGGGAAGCTCTTAAGCATAACTCCATAGATAAAGTTGTGATGTGTGATATTGATCAGGTAATTAATTAACTATTCTATCATAACAATCTACATTATTAGACCTCATTTTATATGTTGATTAATTAAGATTATAATATTAAAAACATTACATATATAATAAAGGGCTGAATGGAGAAGAGAAAAGATTTAGCTGATCCAATGGAAGGAGGGCCTTGCTATTAGCCCTAAATAAAATCTTTCTATGAAATAATTTTGAAGCCTAGGCTTAATGATAATGGCATCTTTGTCACTCAGGTAACATGCCTTCGCATATTTATCTAAATAAATATGTCAAAACTGTTGATGTCATGGCCTTCAAACGATTCTCACATCTAGTATTTTACAAACTCTTGATCTTCATTCCCCAAATGAACTTATTGGGTATGTGCTCTACTCATGCAAGTATATTCCTTCTCTCTCTCTCTCTCTCTCTCTCTATACACACACGCACACTCACACAGAGGGTCAAGGGGATTAATGTTCTTTCTTGTTCCCTCGTTTATGTTAGTTGAGATGAATTGTTCACGTTTTAATTGCAGTCAACTGCTACATCTACTTCTTGTCTTTTGGTGACACATATTTTTAGAATCGCACATATGTTGATTATTTGCACACTCAGTTCGCTGTCACACACATAATTTGCACTTGTTCACTACAACTAGGATTCACCGACACCAACATTAATAACTTCAGTTCATGTTTTTAGTGAATTCATAATATATATATATATATATATATATATATATATATATATATATATATATCAAAGGAAAATAACTTTTAAAATATTGTTATTAAAGTTCCTTTAACTGGTAAAGTCATGAATGCGGCACTATAGCGCCGATGTTACATGTTATGAAAGTTTATACATAGCATTTTCACGTCAACACTACTACATTATTTACCTGCAACCAGCAAGTATACACTAATACATTATTGATAAAAATATTTGTGAGAAGAGAGAGATTAGAGCATTTATATAGAAAATTTCTAACTCTTTATACAGTATTCTCTATCTATCATTAATGGTTTCGGCTATAAATGTCCGGTAATGGTTCTAATAAATGGTCACTAATGGTTTGTAATGTCCTGAAAGAAATACTGATTTGATAATTCAGTTATCAATTATTATTTTGCAATTTTATTAATATGGGATTTTTCACATGCATCATTGGAAGTCCAGCGAGAGAATTGGAAAAAGATGGAGTGGAAAATGTAACCTTAACAAATGTATTGAGATCAATGGATGAAATTGCTATATTAGAAGGTAGTCTTTTGATTTGTTGCTAACAAAATGGGCTTAATTTTTCAATCTCACTTCAGATCATGTAATTTCACGCATAATCCGTGCTTACCTTCCTGATATTACACTGACTTGCAGGTCATTGTTGGGAGGTTTCAATCGAACATGTGGACAGGGTAAAATTGTATGCCCCGCACATACGGCATCTTGTTGCATATGTGAGGTGCAAACAGCTTATAAGATAACACCTTGGGCATGTCCTGCACTTGTGATGTCCAGGTGAAGTTACATCTTCCCT